>JADGIP010000394.1:0-18978 GCA_016618355.2 Astraeus odoratus | reverse complement strand
TTGTCCATATGCTACCTTGTCCACCGACCAAGGATAGACGTATTCTGTATAAACTATGTAGGAACATACGTGTACTTGCAAGACTTGGCAGGCAGCATTACATACCTTTCCAACTCCCGGCGGCAAGTACAAAGTGGCATTTGCAACTCCGACGCAATACAGTCGGGCAATTGTGAGGTCGTAGTGCTCGAGGATCACATGTCTTCTTCTGGGGCCGGTATGTTTATTCCTCTGATTTGTCTAGGGAAAGCTGAGGGTGAGCCAGGGTATATCATCGAAACAGGTGAACATGGTGACGGGGACAGAATCTCTCGTGAGCCTATACATCGAAACTGCGTTTCGTGTTCACACACTGAATTACTGCTCAAGACCGTGTTCGTGCCAAAGACTACGTAGAGTTACATGAACAAGTTCAGGTTGGCACTCGAGACAGAACAAAGCTCGGGCAGTATCCTCATTACGGGTTTAGGCTAGCGTCAATCTTCTAGATTCGCTGGAGAGCTTCCTCTCCACATTCCAGAGGGATTTATCATCAGTGTCGGGGCAGATATCTGAACTGCAAAACCGTAGTAGAGACATAGACAACAGGCTTCAGAGTCGTCGGGTATGGTTCTCATGTCCGTATCAAAGAGGGTGCTAATGTTACACCCAGAGAATCGAGAGACCTTTGTCGAGACTTGTCTCCGAGTTGACATTACCACCCCCGCTTGTCCTCACTATTCTTGACACTCCAGTGGGGGAGTCATGGATACCGGTCATCGGTGACTTCGAGCAGCGGTTGGAGACGCTGAATTCACGTGCGCGAGTCAAGGCGGCAAGAGATCTAGGAGATGTGTCAGAGGGACTTCGTATAGTCGTGCGTCTTCCATTTTCTTGATCGTCTACTGAAGGTCTTACCAATATCTTCATAAGGCAGCGACCAAGCTTAGGGTGTTCTTCTTGGCACTGTTGCAGCCCATCAGAAATAGCGTAACAACTAACTTGCAGGTCTTGCAATCGTCTGTTTATCTGAAGCATCGACCTTTGTTCTCTTTTCTCCAACGACAAGCTGCACCTGTTGCCAAAGAAATACAGGATTCGTACATTGTGGCTGCACGCACCTACTATGAGACGGCATTTCGTCGTTATATACGTAGTCTGGGGTGGCTAAAAGTGTGCATCATTTTATGTCTACTAATCAGTATTTTTTAATTGATTTACACAGTCTAGGGTCTCTGAGAAATTCGAGAACCTTGTCATAATGTCTGGACAGAATGACAGACCTCAGATAGACCACGGACGTCTTGCCTATGCGAAGATAGACGGGTCAAGCGTGGTTCTGGCATACATGGCCGATGATAAGACCCATGTAAGTGCATTCGTGGTACTTCTATACCATAAACTGAGCATAAGAGAAGAAAGAGCCTCTCGAAGCACTTTTGCGCTCTCTTTTTTTGGTTCTGATGGACAACGCTACTGCTGAATACTCCTTCGTTACTACTTTTTTTTCTTTCGAGTCCCGTGCACAGCCCAATAGCTCGGAAAAGATGCCGTTGTCGGCTGCATTATCATCTGACCGCGGCGTTCCCGACGATAAGGTATCCACTACAAGCTCAGAAGCTCGGACGGAAATTGCAAACCCTGGGGTCTCTGCAGGACAGAATGGCCTTGTCAGACTAGCTGATATGGATAAGGGCGCTAGAGATGAGCTTGCGAACCTCTGGAAAAGTATTTTTGATCCTGTTCTTCAGTATACCAAGGTACCGTCTCCCAGTCAACGGATACCAACCACTCTATGACCGACTGTTCCTGTTCCAGACCTTCCTTGTATCATCCATTGAACCTCCACCACCGGCGGTCACCCTTTTGACTGTGGTGCGACTGACTGAGGCTGTCGTGGCAGAGGTTCAGAGACGCCAATGTTCACCTTTGGAAACATTCCTTTTTACTGTACGTTTGGAGCTATGGCCAGTCTTCCAAAGGATCATGTCGGAACACTGTGATTCCCTGAAGAAATTGTCGGAAAAACCCAGTGGCTACTTTGCAAAGACGAACGCAACGACGGACGTCATGGTCTCAAATGTGAGCGATGAGTATTCTGCCGCTTTACCTCTGAACTTGGCGGATCATTAGATATGCCAGAGCTACATCACGATGTTTCAGTCCTTCGTGTTGTTGACAGACGACGCGGAAGAGACTATGATCTTCAGCAAGTAAGCATACATACATCTTTCTCGCATACAGCCCATCAATTTCGTTAGCTTGCTTCGTCTTCAACAAGAACTAGACAAAGTCATTCTTCGTCACACGGAATCCATTGCCGATCCTGTGGCAAAGGCTTCTAAGCAATCCTCGATTTACGAGATCCTTCTGCAGGGGCTTATTGTATGTTTCATTGATATTTTGTGGATCGTTCCCCTTTCTAACCCTTGCCTTTTAGAAGGGGACTCACCTCTCATCACACCCCAAGGTGCAGAAGGAGCTTGGCTACTGGACTGAGAAAGAGAGAGCTACTCGTCACATCATTCTATCCTCTGGTCAACGCAGAAATATCACTAGACAATAATTCATTCAGTATATATATGTAGTCATGCCTAATATGCAATCCAAGATGCTGAGCTTATAGTGGGTGAGTTGTCGAATATTCAAACGACGAGTGGAAGAAATGCTGTGCGCGAAGTTGCAAGGTAATACCGAACACCGGTTTGAGGAAGTAAAAAAAAATCAGTCAAGGAATCTAGGGCCTTGGAAATGTTAATGTCATACTATGACGAAGTGAAGTCAGAACTTACTTCTGATCAGACTTTTGCATCGTTGGGAAGGAAGCCTTCAGCAAACTATTCCCGCTATACTTCCCGATGCCTAATCTATTCAAAACATCTCGGACCTCTCCCGATCCAGCGGTGACTGCGCGTTTCTTCGTTCTGGATTGCGTCGGCACGAGCGCATGACGGCCTGGATAGAAATTAAGAGAGGGTGAGTGATCCAGAGTGGAGACTGATGGTGCCCTAGCAAGAGCAGGGTTGGAAACTCCTGCACGCCCCTCTAAGGCTTCCCTAAGGTCTGTAACGCCAACACCTCTAGCAGAGCGCGTTAGACTCTGTAAGGACAGGTTTTCGATCGCCATTAATGCCGGGGATAATTTGAGTAAAGGTGAACCACTGTCGGTAACAGGCCGATTGGGGTTCGGGCGCTCGATAGCTAGACATACCGTAGTCAATATCTCGCAACACGTCTTACTTCGACGAGAACTTACATTCCCGCAAGGCCCCTTCTACAGTCCACCTGGCGCCGAATCGATGGAGTAAATTCTGCTGATCAAGTGCGGTTGCTTCCTGAACACTCTTAGATGATGCAAGTAACACCAAGACATCCTCGGATTTGATACCAGTCCAGTCGTCTAGCAAATCCATTTCCGTTAGCACCGGGAACGGTGCTTCTGTTTCTGGGTTGCGCAATACACCAGGGGTGAATGGCGCAAGCTGAGGCAAGGTCACGGGACCCTTCATGGTTGACAGCTCCTACCCGTTCAAGTATGAAATCAGAATGCAGTAACGACATCGTTGTGCTCACATTCTCCGCACGACCAACAAGCTCAGGGATGTTCCAGAGTTTACCGATCACAAGCCAGACGCGGGTAAGAAGTTCCTTCAGGGACATTGAGCGCTGTCTGGTAGTAACATCAGCTCCTTCCTCAACCTGCGCCGCCGCCTCTAATGCGACTAGCATGGGAACCCCCGTAAGGAGGCCTCGGACAGGAACTTCTTCGTGAATTGCGGTGAGAACGTGGAGGATAAGTGCGTAATCCGAAAGCGAAGCCAGACACGAGAAGGAAATCCTCTCAGACACGACATCAAGTAGCCGGTGGGCGTTTGAAGATTTTCGTGACCGGGCAGTAGGATCGATCGAACGACGAGGTGTCGTTGTAGAAGACGATCCGCCACCAGCAGTTTCTCCGTTCTGAGAAAGATCTCCTTCTGGTCCTGTTGTACTCGTCCGGATGGTCGTCATCTCACCATTGAACGAGTGGCTCGGCGACGCAGGTGCGCCTAGAAAAGAGCCCAGAGAAGACGAGGTCGCAAGTAAGAAGAGGTAAGCGTGAATAGCATGCAAGGATCTTGTAGCGGGGTCCCCAAATAATAAGAGGCTGATGCTGTTTGCCTGCGCGGGCGGACTACCTCCAGCTATCGCTCGGGACCGTCGGAAACCATTAACGCTTGCTCTTGGAACTTCGCGCCGCAAGTAAGTGACTAGAGCTTGGGCGTAGTCGCTTCTCACGGCAAAGTCACTGTCGCATAACAAGCTCAAAGTATCATGCCAGATCTCCCCTGGTATCCTTGTCCGGCGGGGGCCTCGAATGGGAATGCTCGATGGCTTAGTATCCATTGACATCAAAGAGGGCATCTGCTGCTCGCTAGCCCTGGCATCCTTGCTGTGTTCGTCAGCTGCAACCATCAGACCCAAGAGACCGGCCAACAGACACCGAATCGCTTGAGAACGACTCGCAGAGACACCTTTCTGTTGGCTGAGGGGGCCCTGTACGTCCATCGTAGTAAGACGACTGACGAGCTCGCTTGCTAGGTCGGATATCTGGTCGGAGTAGTACACACGAGTTCCTAGTGACGTGATGCACTCCACTAGTAATGGGAGTAGATTATCTGTGGGGTTGATGACGACCCTTCGGAAGACCAATGTGATGAGATTTGATACGATGTCGGAAGTCGAGAGGTTAACCAAGGCAGTTGGAGAGGTGAAGATGGCGGTGAGCATGCATATCAACGCCTTTTGTTGATCGATGAAAACGCCTGCGTCTGGAGTGCTGAGTAAATGTTCTGCAAGTCGGGATGGGATAGCATAACGATATTGATATTGTGTCCATTCGCATGCTCTTTGGGCGAACCACTGGCATCGATCCGTTTTAGCCCAGAGTTGCATGTTATCCAGGTTCTCGAACGCAGCATGCATTAGAGAAGATACCTGACCAGCATTCGAGTGTTTGAAAAGTTGAGACAAAGCATGAATAGCTGTGGCCAAAACGTCGGTAGATGAAGGGCCCACTTCACCATCGATGTGAGCATGAATGGAAGATGCCTTTCTTTCGCTGAGCGGGCGCGTGCGGAACTCCGCCAGATATGGAGAGTTCGTATTCTCCTTGGTAGTTTGCATGCTTGCTCGATAATGAGATAGTACAAATGCCAAGGTGTTCAGCAAGCGTACCAATCATCAAGAATTGCCGTATCAGTCAGGATAACATGTGACAATAGGGCACCAGTGAGCGAGGACACCTGGGGCTTGAACTGGGTAGGAGAAGTATACAGAGCTTCGGAGTTCACTACTCCGGTTATAGCTGCCAAACCGACCAGCCTGGTCCTGGACGATGACAGTCTCAATTGAATGCTCGTCTGAGATGCGACGACTAACCGGTTCCTAAGTTCGTGATCAGAAGACTTCGTCTCCGTATTGCATTGTGCAGCGAAGAGCTTGATAATAGTCAAGTAATTCTGTGTTAGACCACTGTCTACCCCAATGATGTGCCCATCAGTGTAAGTGCACCACGCCGTGAACTAACAAACGTCAACATATGATATTTGAACGATTCAGCAGCTAACACGTACCACACTGGCTGCCCGAGCACATACTTCGAGGTCAGATGGCAAGGAACTGAGGGTAATTCTTAGACAGGAGACCAAAGAGGGGGACAACAAGGAGATGTCACGTCGACATTCGATGGCCAACTCTCGCAAGATAGCAAGGGTAATAAGGAGGGATCTGTAATGAGAGGTGAACCTGTGGTCGGGACGAGCGACACCGGACGAATTGAATGCCTACGCCCGAGCTCGCGGATTGCTGGCTGCTGCCTTAACGCAGTCCGCTTTGACACGCTTCTCGAGTTCACTGCCTACTTTGTGGATTTTCCCTGGATGATTAGCAGCATAGTATGTAAGACGAGATAGTTCCTGGGAGTTCGGGCGGTAGTCTGGACTGGCGGCCACGAGCGCGGAGGAGGGGGGGTAGCAGGCCCCAATAAGAGACACGTGATTCGACGTGAAGAAGTGCATGGGGATTTATTACTGTAACGTCGTCGTACCAAGGACTGTCAGACTGTCTTAGACACGAACGAGGAAGGGGGTAGCGAACATGGTCGCTACTCGCATGTACGTGGGCGGTCGGGTATTGCAGTCGTTTCTCGAGTGCGCCGACTGACGTGTTGGTGGCTGGGCGGTCCCTGGAGGCGACCGTGGGAAAATATTGCCCCATTACGGCTTCGGTCAGTTGAGTGCCCTGCGATCAGGAATTGCAGACGTGTGTCCAGAAACTGGCCCCGGGAATTGAACCACATCAGACCACGAAATCGGTATACTTGACCACCGTGGATCCCATTGGAGGAGTACTCAAGATAGTGGGGTATGTGATGTGATATGATCGTGACACCTCATTGTCGTTTCATCGTCTGTCTGACATGTAGCAGCTGGACGACTCCGTTTCATTGGAAATGTCACTTCATGAACTCATATCTAGGTATGTACTAAGATAGACGCAGACACCCACCTCCATAACGGTCGTCAGGGACCCAAACCTCGACCATCCGATGGTAAAATACATTATTTCGCTGTTGCGTCGACGGTGACTTTAGACACTGGTTCCTAAGGGCGGACCCCAAAGACACTGATAAGTTTCGTTCTTTCATATGGCAGCCGGCTACTGAAAAGCAGCCGGACAATAATCTCATATGTCCCACCACGTGTATGTCACTGCAGGGTGTGGGGATAGATTGAGTGGAGATCTTGGCGTTATACGGAAGGTACTCCCCGCGACAGGCTCCGGAGGGCACACTTACCAGCAGGTACCGGCGGCCGGGGAAGCACTCTCGGTATAGCACTGCACGCATGAACGGGTAAGACGATAATATGGTTTCATGAATCAATACGTTCGATCAGATCTTTCCCAAAGCACATACAGTACATACCCTGGCGTTGTCTCCGTCTTGGTAATGGAGCAATATATTACAAAGGCGTGCACTTTTGATAGACGCGGACTGGGCACCGCACAGCATCACATTCCTGGTAGTTAGGGAGGTGCATCGAGTTCCTGAGTAGCAGCAATGGCGTCGAGAACTATCCATTTTCTGTGTCCATGAGACGGGACCATAGATACAAGAGAAATCCGACAAAAATCAGAAGAAAAACTGCGCCGAGGCAAGTCCAGAGGAGCACTCATGTCATGTGTGTAAGAGCGTTCTGCAGAGAGAAGCTTGCAGAATCTACAACCTGGCCATATTGATCCGTCTCCTTGGGCCCTGGTTCCACCAACCCTTCGTCGTCACTCTCAATCGACAAGTGGGGGACTACCTTACTCCAGTCGAAGCCTTCTGTGTCTACGATCACATCCTTTATCATCTCCAATACCTCAGAATGGGACCTTCGGATCATAGCCATCCATCGTTTACTGATCATCCAACTCGCGACACCTTTAGGCGGCAGCGACAGGCCATCTTTCGGAGGTCCGCGATATCGTTCTTTCCTACCTACACCCCGCCGGGGTTTCTGTGCATTAACTACCTTGTCTTCTTGGTCGAGGACATCGAAAAAATGTTGCAGACGAAGACTACGCCATGGACAACCTCGGATGCGCAACACGATAGTCCGTGTTCCGCTGGGAGAATCCTCCTCGATTTCGGACTCCTCGGAAGACATGCACTCAAGTTGCATGGCTCCGTCAAACGTGACATGCTCCAAGTCTGGTATTCTGCTCCTGGCTTCAGATCGATTGCCTAGTTTCTTGCACTAAATTTAGCACTGTTCGCCTGTCAAGGGGGATAAAACCTACTGTCTTGCGTCGGCTCAGCCTTCGAGCGCGCATAGCTTTCATGTCTTCGCGTTGCTTGTGGTTTTTTGCGACCGATGCATCCCTTTGTGCCTTGAATTTTTGTCGCAGCGTTACAAAGGCCTGGTCAAAGGCTGCCTCTAACGACTTCTTCCCGAATTCTTTATCCGGGACATGCCTGTATAGCCGACGGTTGGCTTTGAGATCTTGCAGTACACGCTCCTTCATATGGCTATTATGTACGGACTGCTTCGGTGTTTTGTCCCAGACAAAGCGTACAGGCTCGTCAGCACCGAGAGGAGTGCCTTCCACGTGACTATCTGGTAAATGTTTGTCACTGTCCAGTTGCATGATACGCAACAAGTGGTTGCGCATTGCATGCTTTGGCGATGCATCTGCTCAATCGGCGAAAGGGTGCCACTCAGAGGAAAACCTACCTGTACAGTAAGACAGCGATTGTCGTGATGATTCCTGCGTCTGAGCCGGTGCTGTGGAAAGGAACTGGTATCGCTAATATCCTCTTCGTCGCTGTTTGACAGGGTAGCCGATTTGCTTCGTGAGTAACTGAGACGTTCGCGAGAAGAAGGGTCTACTGGGATGAACCGCGCTGAAGGTGGCGAGGGCGATGGCACAATGGATGCCGGAACGGACGGTTCTTTCGCCGTTGGGGTGAGATTGTCAACCGGCGCAACCGTGGGATGTGCCAAAGCTGAGTGGGCACATACAGATGGGGTAGTCGGCGTTGGTTGTTGCAGGACAGCCGAATGAGGTCCCGGGTGCAAGTCAGAGACGAGATCGCCACTGGTAAATGCACCACTTGATCGCACGGACTGGTGATACGGTAGACATGCTCTCAGCGATGAAACTTCTTGCTGCAGCTCGAGGATGCGACGCTCCATCTCCGCTTTCTGAAGCATATGCTTTGCCTCCATCTCTCGTTCCCAGGCAGCTCGTCGTTTCTTCTCAATCTCACAGGCTTCCCTCGTGGAGGCAAGGAAGCGCAGAAGCTCCTGGACAGCGGTGACACGACTTGTCTGACTAGTGTGTGCCGAGTTACTGCAGAGTGGCTGTCAGTCATGTGGAAGAACAGAACGAGCTTATGACTCACAGTGGAGGTGTTGGAGGTGCATCAGGAGTTCTGCTTTGATCTGCCATGACCAGCTCTGATTCCCCGTTGTCTTGTTGTATGGCTGGCTGCTGCGAAGTAGGGTGACGTTGGGTTGTGGATGATGCATGGCCTGATCTGGCTCGTGACAGGGCGTAGTAAGGATTGAGGGCGTCAGACAGTTCGCTTGTGGGCATGATGCCATATGGAACACCCAACGGGGCGGTCCCAGATACTGGAGACTACGAAAGCCCTTTATGCAGCTTGTCCTTTGGGTGGAACAGGTCGGACCACCTTTGATAGGCGTTGGTTTGTTTGCATGTGTTTGATCCAGAGGCTCTTGCCAAACAGGGACAACAGATCCTAAGACGCGTCAGCGACTCGACTCCAAGAAACCAGATACTCTTGCAAGTCTCGCCAGCCATGGAGGACCTAGGAAGCCTCATAGGAAGCCAGATAAGGGCGGGAATGAGGGCCCCAGCGGACTCGACGGTTCCTGACAAGTGAGTCACCGTTGTTGTGGCCATCCGGGACTGGGCTTATTCGTGCGTGTTCTTGCAGCGGAGAAGTCATCCATATTTCTTCATTGGCCCTCTTGAAGGCATGTAGGGTGCACGTCGTTCTTTCCAAGTCCCCTCACCCCTCCCGCAGATGTTGAAGCATGGTCGTGCAGGCGTTCCCATGGAGGTCATGGGCCTCATGCTCGGGGAATTCGTAGATGAATACACCGTCCAAGTCGTCGACGTGTTCGCGATGCCACAGTCCGGCACAACGGTGACCGTAGAGTCTGTAGACCATGTCTTCCAAACAAAGATGGTGGACATGCTAAAGCAAACTGGCCGGTAAGAGTTCTGTTTCATGCCTCGCATACCGACTTGTCACCTTACGCGCGGCAGGCCTGAGATGGTTGTTGGCTGGTACCATTCACATCCAGGGTTTGGGTGCTGGCTATCGAGCGTTGACATCAACACGCAGCAGGTGTGTGCACTGCGTCTCACGTTAGAGAGCACCCTATCTCACTTCCGCTTCGTGCAGTCGTTCGAACAGATGCAGAGCCGCTGTGTCGCTGTCGTCATCGATCCTATCCAGTCTGTGAAAGGGAAGGTTGTCATTGATGCATTCCGCCTTATTAATCCGCAAACCGTGGTCGCTGGCCGTGAGCCACGACAAACTACATCAAACATCGGGCATATCAACAAGCCTTCGATCCAGGCGCTGGTGCATGGATTGAACCGCCACTACTACTCCATTGCCGTGAATTACCGCAAGACGGAGTTGGAGCAGTCCATGTTAATGAATCTGCACAAGAGGAACTGGACGGAGGGTCTGAAGCTGCGGGACTTTTGTTCACACAAACAGAGCAATGAGGCCGATATCAAGGTTTGCTTGCTACTTTGACCATTTCTGTACCATTCTGACAAATCTTGTTTCAGAAAATGTTGACGCTATCTGAGGCCTACAACAAATCGGTGCAAGAAGAATCCACACTATCAGCGGAGAAGCTGAAAACACGTCACGTGGGGAAACAAGATCCCAAACGACACCTGGAAGAAACAGTTGAAAAAGCAATAGGAGATCAAGTGGTACAGAATTTAGGCACGATGTTGCTCGCAGAATTGTAGAACACGCATGGACGACCGAATTACCATACTCACATGATCCACGAGGTGCACGTCTCATAATAGATCACGTACGCTCTGGTACCTAACAATACACACTCATATCAAGCAAGTGCGATAGGTTGCGGGCTCGAGACGCCTTTCGGTTGTCAAGTGACTGATGCAGTCCACGTTGACCCATCCTTGGAGCTAACTTGTCTGTTCATGGGTGGCGTTGTCGTTGGTACTCCTAAGTTCTTGGGAACTTGCCTGACGGGGTTGTCCAAACAAGGTTTGATGACGTGCAACAGAAATAAGTGCCCAAGGGAGAGGAAAGCCTAGACGGGATATCAGCACCCAGTGAGGAAGGCGATGCACAAAAGATAGATGAAGTTGAGCTGTAATCTAAAACAGTGCAACGAAGGGGTGGATATGTAGATACGGTCTACGGCTGGCGAGATGTCATCCTCGGGTTGCTGAGCTGAGGCATTATGCCCATCATCTTTGCACGGCGTATCGCCTTACCCAAGCGCCGTTGAGTTTTGGTAGTGAGTTTGGTCTCGACGCGATTCTTGGTTTTACCCATCTCGGTGATGAAGGACGAGAGCAAAACGGTATTGCTGGTTTCATATAATGGGTCGATGCCAAAGTGGCGTAGAATGTCTCGCTCTCGAGCTTCGTGGTTTCCCGGACCAACGAGTGGAGGGGCAGTACGGACCCTTTGTTTCTCGAAACGATGTGCGTGAGACCAGTAGTGAGGACGGATGAACTATGCAAGAGGTCAGACACGTGTGGTCCCGACACATGACACGAGAGAATTCAGTCCTACAAGACCAGGGGCAAATTTTCTTTGCACGCCTTGCTGCTGCCATGAGATGGTGGGGTCTGGAGCTACTTGGGACAGGGTCAACCTATGTGGGCCCGCGTGGGTAGGTGGACTGGTTCTACCTTGAGCCTCTGCCTTGTCGGCCTCATCGTCCATAATTTTCTTGAGCTCGTTCTGGTCATGCTCAACGGTGGAAAAGTCAGACACGAAACGTCTGGCGGCGACCTGCCGCGCGAGGGCGGGTGGCAGGGTGGTCGACCGCCGGGTGAGCGCGCGAGAAGAGGCGGCGATCACGTTCATGGCTACGATATGTGTTTTGGTTCGGACAACTCCACCGGGAGAGAAAGCCAGTAGAGGATTATGTAATATGGACATGCGCGGAGATCTACCAGCGATTACTTACACCGGATCGTAGTCACGGTGACCCCAGACACCAGCTACCGTCGGATTAATGAAAAGGTGAAGGTGTGAACTCGGGCAATCACAAAGTTGCGACTTGTACGGCTATGGTGACGACTCGACCCAGGGTCTCTCAGTAGTGAAAGCTGAGCGATAAGGAGATCCGGACGAGAGAAATGAGATGGCTATTAATATTGTTATTTATTTATTTATTGATGGTAATATCGATAATTTATTCCGCCGTGTGGTAATCCTTTCGGCTGTGAGGGCGATGAGACGTTCCTCCTCCTGGTTTCAATTCAGCAGGCATCCCTCTTCACTCTGTCACTCGACCCTCCCTCAAGTCCTTCCTTCTCCTCCGCTTCCCACTTCCTGATGCACCATTACGACCTTGCTCTCTGTTCTTCCACGTCTCTTTGATCTCTAGGTCGACTCCGTTCACCTCCTGCCCTCCTCTGTGTCCATCCTGCCAGCGTCGTCTTCCTGCACCCTCCTCCCTCACGATCTTCCAACACTGGCCGACATGCTCGAATCCTCGAGCATCAGCCGTCCCCATTCATCCTCCCAGCTCGTATCCACCTCGGAAGGCATCATCTCCCCGCCTCTCCAGTCGAATCCATCGACCAGCACCAATGGATCCATGTCCAGCACCGTCTCCATGCCCTTCGTCAGGCGACACGTCACACGGCGCCTCAAGACTGCGAAGGCCGACTGCGACAAGGAATTGCGTCGTGTGATCAATAACATTACCGCATTCTTCGAGGAGAGACTTCGCGAAGGTGAACAGGACCGCGACGTTGACCGCGACTTTCGTGATCGTGACAGGGATGTCGAGCGCGACTCCCAGTACGACGATTCGGACCATATGCACGAACAGTACGCTACCCACACACTGGATCCTCGTCCTGCTTCCCAGGCAGATGATTACTCCGATAGCGGCTACGAGGTCGAATCTGAATATCGCCATTCTCGACAACGTGCGTCCCCTGAAGGAGCCAGTAAACCAGTCCCCATTCTGACTCACAGGGCTTCGTCCCCTACCCTCTTTTCAGCGTCTAACCCCATCTCCTTCAGCCCGTCATTACGCAGACAGAATACTCTCCATTCCACCCCTGCCTCCAGCGCAGGCCCTAGTCCCATCATCCCCAGTAGTTCTCTATCTAGCTCCACCAGTCCTCGAAGACACTCCAATGCGATGCACGCAGTGGCTTGGCCCAACCAAAGCCTGTCTTCCCGCCGCCTCTCTCGCGCCATCCAGATCCCCGTCCGTCCCAGCGCGTCCACCCAAAGCTCTCGTTCAACATCCAGATCTCGCTCTCCACTTCCTCCAGCCACAACGCACGGCAGCTTTTCCGACGCGGCACCTTCGGCTTCTATCAATCGCCGGTCTTCACGCATCCTCGTGGACGATCCCGTTGACCCCATCATGACTGCACTATATGACCTCATCGGTGTTGCCACAGACGTGACAGAGATGTCCACCGCACAGTTAACGGCCCAGCCCAAGATATGTGAATCGCTCGTTCAACGTGTTCAGGCTATCGGCAAGGCCTGGGATGACCATCCTGATTGGCACGGACGCAACTGGTACGTGCAAGTGCTACTGGCCGTTGCTAGTCTCAGTCGCGTGGTTGAGTGGTGGGAGGCCGAGAAGCAGTTTTGGAACTTCGATGACAACGAAGAGGAGCAAGATGAACCCCTGATGTTCGTTATGAAGCCAGCGGACGACATCTTACCTACGCCGGCGTCGTTAAGTCGGCACCGTCCTGAGGAAGGGGCTCTACTGCGGCTCTCGGCAGAAGACGAGCAACGGCTCCGTCCAACCAAGGCAATTGTACATGGCAGGAGAACACGAGAAGAGCACGTCAAAGATCTCACTCGCAAATCGACCTCTCCAGAACCCCCGTCTCGTTCCACTCAGAAACTAATGGAACCTAATGAATCTGCTCGCGTCTTAGCAACCGAGCGGCTACGATTACAGGCGGAAACAGCTCAGAGCCATAACATCGTTTTGGAGCTGAGCTTGGACGGTGATCATGTCATATGGGCGAACTATGCGTGGAGGGTCGTCGTCGGGTAGGTTTACAGCCCTTGAAGCGGTTGGTCACTAACTTAACCTCTGCCGTAATTAGGACGGATCCTAGTGAACTTGCCGGAACTCGGATATCAAATCTCCTTTCCCCATCGGATTGGTCGGTCTTCAGGGACGCAACCTATCATCTCCAACGCGACGATTCTCGGACTGTCGAAGTGCATTTCAAGCTCCAAGTGCAGCGTGAGGGCGAGAAAGAGGGCCCGATTAATGGGGTCCTGTACCAGCAGATGGAAGGCCAAGGCATGCTTATGATTGACCGAGAGGACGCCCAGCCTTCTCACACGATGTGGGTCGTGAAGCCGGTAGGCTCTCCACGGTATGAGTACTCTTCACCGTCCATCATCCTCGAGGGAGGCGAATCAGTCACTGAGCTCGCTGCTCCGGAGTCTACGGAGATCCCTGAGGATATCGGTCAAGAGCCCGAGGTATCGTTCCCATTCACCCAACCGATCTCCACAGAGCCTATCTTGTGCCGCATATGCGAATGCCAGATCCCACAATGGTACTTCGAGAAGCACAGTGAGACGTGTGTGGAAGTCCATCGCCTGGAAGCGGAGATTATGGAGTGCAATGAGTCTATCAGTGAGCTCAAGAATACGATACGCGACTTACTTCTCGCACTGGAAACGTCGTCACCTCCTATGACTCCAGAATATCGGGGGCTTCCTATTTTTACTCCCTCAACGTCCCCTAGTATGTCGAGCCCATTGCAATTGTTCCGCACTAAGAAGACAGGTATGGGTGTAAAGAAGATGCAGCGTCGCTTGTTGGAGCAATTGGACGATATCTTACAAGTGACCTTGGAAATTACTATGCCAGCTTTGAAGGATGATGAATCAAAGGAACCCATCGAACGGCAGCGACTCCTCTCACCCGCGTCGGAGCAGAAAATGACGCAAGTGCGGACTTGGTGCAAGCCGGCTATCGATGACGCTGCTCTAAAGCAACTAGCAGAGGACGCTGAACGTGTCATGCGTCAAAAGGTGGAAAATGTTGTGCGCATGCAGAACACTATTCGTTACTCGGAGAAAATATGGCACGAATGGGAGCAGAAAGTCGGAGAGAGCTTGGCCACTATGGATTACGATGATGGAAGTGACGAAAACGAGAATGAAGGCGATGATCAAGGGGACAATGCACCTACTACCTCATCCGAGAGTGTTGATACTGCGCCCTCCTCTGTGAGCCAGAGTACTGTCAACTCATCAGAGGAGGTTCTTTCTTCTGATCCAACTCCAATGGCCTCTTCATCGCCAGTTCCCATCGGAACGCCCAATGAAAATCGGCCCTCGGTGTCGATGCCAGCTCCTACTTTCATTCACCAGACCTGGCAGATGATCAATAAATTGCCTACACGATCATCTACCCCGTCATCTATATCATCTCCCCTTGCGCTTGCCGTGCCAATCACAGCTTCGTCCTCCGACGAGCAGCCTCCTTACATGGATTTGAATGATGCTCCCGCCGAAATCGCCACTATCCGAACCCGTAGGTCCGCTTCCAATTTACTCGAACCTCGCCTTCTGGTCACCCCACCGATGTCACCCAGCATTCAACCACGCGATGTCCAGCCGACACGCCGCGGGCACCGTAGGCATTCCACAATTAATCCCATTTTTAGCCCTACTATGTCTAGCGTACCTCTGTCCCCCCGGCAACCGCCTGTTGCTCCCCTATCGCGATCTACCCCCACCTCTATCAAAGACTTCGATATCATTAAACCTATCAGCAAAGGCGCTTTTGGCTCCGTATTTCTTGCAAAGAAAAAAGTCACTGGCGATTACTATGCCATCAAGGTCTTGAAGAAAGCTGACATGATTGCGAAGAACCAGATCACGAATGTAAAGGCCGAACGGATGATTCTCATGAAGCAGGCAGAATCTCCCTTCGTTGCAAAGCTGTATTTCACCTTCCAGAGCAAGGAGAATTTATACCTGGTGATGGAGTACCTCAATGGCGGTGATTGTGCTGCTCTCATCAAGTCCTTGGGCTCCCTTCCCGAGGAGTGGACACGTCAGTATATAGCTGAGGTCGTGCTGGGACTAGAATATTTGCATCAGCGTGGTATTGTCCATCGGTCAGTATATTTGATGCACTATATTGGATTCCTTCCTTACGTTTGACTCAATAGAGATCTGAAACCGGACAATTTACTCATTGACCAGCACGGACACCTGAAACTGACTGATTTTGGTCTGAGCAGGATCGGTCTTCTGGGTCGTCAAACTCGGGAAGGTCACCTTGGGATAGGCTTACGTGCACGTACGAGATACGACTCACGTTCCCGGCCTCCGTCTCTTGATTCAGGGTTGATGTCCTCCCCGATGCTAGGATCTGATGCGGGAAGCTCGTATTTTACCCAAGGAACACAGGCAGGGCCCCGTGTTGCAGCATCGCCTTATCAGGTACCTGCGGATGATATCAGTGAGTCCAGCGGTTCAGAGTCAGTATCCAATTTCTACACTCGGCGGAGCAAGGCTGGGGAGAGTCCCCTGCAGTCATTTGCTAGCGAGTTGACAACTGACTTGCGGTCATATTCCGGAGGGCACACACCCCCAGGTGAGCAGAAATTCGTTGGCACACCTGATTATCTGGCTCCGGAGACAATTCTTGGGTTGAGAGGTGACGATGCAGCTGTCGACTGGGTATGACCTTTTCTTTATTTGGCTAATTTATTGTCACTCACATCCTTGACAGTGGGCCCTCGGAGTTATAACATACGAGTTCCTGTACGGTATACCACCGTTCCATGCGGAGACCCCGGAGAAGGTGTTTGAGAACATCCTTTCGGGTCAAATTGAGTGGCACGAAGACTGGATTGATTTCTCGGACGAGGCCAAAGATTTTATGCAACGACTGATGGACAGAAACCCCGCCTCTCGACTTGGAGCCAATGGTGCTGACGAGGTGAAGGCTCACGCCTTTTTTGAGGGTGTCGAATGGGACAAAGTCACCTCCACGGAGGCTGCGTTCATACCACAAGTCACAGATCCAGAGTCCACAGACTATTTCGATCCCCGCGGAGCAATACCACAATTGTTCCAGGACGATGAGATATCTCTGACCAACCCGGTGGATAGTCCCGCAATGAACCCAGTAGGACACGGTTCGCAATCGCAGTCGACTTCTCAGCAAGCCAGCCGGGACTCTGCGCCGTCACCTGCCAGTGACGATTTCGGGTCATTCAGTTTCAAGAACTTACCGGTGCTGAAGCAGGCCAACGATGATGTGATACGCAAACTCAAGACGGATCAACTGGCACCCATCACGCACGCCTTGTCGGATCCTTCAAGTCTATCGCGAAGGCGAAGCGCATCCCAGCGTCATAAAGTTAAGCCACCGAGTGTTGTGACAGCCATCGACCAGAAATCCTTCTCGCAAGGACCTCCCTCTCCGTCGACCTCGACGTCGTCGATCGCGTCTTCGCCCTCCAGAGCGAGCATTCCTCCTACGCCCGGAAGTGGTTCAGGCAGTCATGTCCGGAAACCGTCAGAATTTGGTGCTGTTGAGAGGTTTAAGTTCAATCATCTGGATGGTATCGAGCGAAGGAACACGATGCCAAGTCGATTGCGGACAGCTTCCATTTCAAGCAGTACGGGCGAAGGGTCTGGGTCCGAGAACTGGCCCTCCTCGGCAGGGCAGACGTCGAGCCACTTCGAGACACCCCCTTCCTCAGTGCATTCGATTGACTTACGTAAGGGACCTGACCCTACTGACTGTGCGGTTACCTGTCTACTTGCCGAGGACAACCCTATAACGGCGAAAATTATCGAGACCCTACTAACTCGTCTTGGTTGCCGCTGTGTTGTCGTAGCGGATGGCGCAGAGGCTATCAGCGTCGCTATGGGGGATATCAGTGAGTTGCTCCATACTGCTTTAGGGGGGTAACATGATGTTGACCTTCATCCTAGAGTTCGATTGTATTCTGATGGATCTTCACATGCCAGTCCGTGAGTAGCTGACCATGTCTTTTTCGTCGTCTTCCGCTAACGGGTGCATCGCTAGTTGATGGAGAGAGCGCTGCAAGGTATATTAAGAGTACAAACAACAAGAACAGTTCGACGCCGATCATCGCCGTCAGTGCCTACAGCGCAGCGGACACGAACGAGCCCAACAGTCTGTTCGCAGCGTCCTTGGGGAAGCCTTTGCAGAGGGTGGACCTACTTGCGGTGATGCGCAAGCTCGGCTTTAAGACGACCGCTGTGCGTGGAGCATCTTACCCCGCCAAACTCGTCGCCGTTGCGCCGCGTGTGCCGTGACTGATTGTTCGTACGCACTGTTTTGTCTCGTTTTCGGTTGCGCTTAGCCATGCTATGCCATCCCAACTCGACATGTCCACTCTGTTCCTCTCAGTTTGACGCATCTTTTTACCATCCGCACATTATTGTTTTGTTTTCGCCTTGCATAATACTTGTACGTTAGATACGAGTGGTCACTTTGTACGTCTCCGTCATAGCACTTGGATCGACACATACACACGTTTTGCAACTCCTCCCCTTCCCCCTCCCCCTGCAGAGCCGCAAGCGAGGATGATGCACGTGATGAGGGGAGAATGCGATACACACAGGCCGAGCGCTGAGCGAACGTAACTTGGCGTGCACTGATGGGATTATATGTATCTGACGACAGGAGGGCACTGCAGCTCGGACATGAGGTCGCCCCTCATCTTTCCCTGTCTCCGCCTCCGTCTCGGGCCCTCTCAGTGTACGACCACCAACATCCCTTGCGCGCTATACTCCCCGTCCTGCCCAACCCACCCACGCTAGAGCCCACTCGCCACATCTGACCACAGCATAAGCACCGCCCTCCTCCTTTATATGCAATCTTACGATCACCAAGGTAAAATGCCCGACGCCCGTGCCCCTCTCTCTTTTTCTCCCCAGATGCCCGGTACTGATGCTCCATCACCCTCGACAGTTTACTATCCCCCCCATCGCTACTCGTCCGTCCAGGTGGCTTCTACCAGACCACCCCAGGTTCCCCCCAGACCGCGCCATGCAAGCATTCCCTCGGATCCATCCCCGCCCTCGCCAAATGTCCCTTCGTCGATGCCCCGTCCATCCGTACCCGCCAGTCTGACCCCTGGACGGCAGCGTCCACGCCCAAATTGGGATCCCCATCTGATGGCGTCTCCCATCGGTCCACCGACTCC
>JADGIP010000393.1:0-18992 GCA_016618355.2 Astraeus odoratus | reverse complement strand
AAGTTGTGGCTTTGACGTTTTTCGTTCTAGAACTCCCTGTTCTTCGCAACACAAGCTCTTACTGTCCTTCAGTGGAGCCGATTGTCCGACCATATCGGCCGAAAGCCGGTGTTTCTGATCGGCTTGTTCGGCCTATCATTATCCATGTACTGTTTTGGCTTGTCGAAGACTTTCGTGGAATTAGTGTTAAGGTACGTATTCAGTCCTCGACTAGTTGCTGGTTATGAGCACTCAACTTGGACGTAAGCCGCGGTCTTAATGGGGCACTGAACGGCAACATTGGCGTTATGAAAAGTATGATGGCGGAAATCACCGATGAGACCAATCTCGCGTTAGCATACTCCTATATGCCCCTCGCCTGGTCAGGTGGTGGTGCAATTGGGTACGACAGCCTTACATTGTGATGTATAATGGATTGACCCCCAACGTTTCTGCAGGCCAATGATTGGAGGTCTTCTTTCGCGACCAGCTGATCGCTTCCCTGGTCTATTCGGGAACGTGGAGTTCTTCAAGATATATCCTTATTTCCTGGCATGTGCTGTGCCTGCTACATTTACAGCTATCGCATGGCTAGTTACGTTCTTGTTCCTCAAAGAGGCAAGTAACCAGTCCTTACTTATTACTCATAACCGACCGTTATCGCAAGTCTCTCCCCAATCGCATCTCTCTCGGCCAATTGATCAAGTCAAAGTTCTGCAAAAGGAACTCTTTGAAAAGCACGGTATCTTCAGAGCAATCCGCTGAAGTTTCTGTGCCAAATGACAGCTCGCCAGAGATCGGCGAGAACACTCCGCTTCCCCTTCGCCAACTCCTAATCCCTCGTGTACTCATCGCAGCAGGGAATTACGCCACAATCTCGTTAGTTGAGATCGCCTTTCGCGCCGTTCAACCTGTATTTTATGCAACGCCGATCGAACTAGGCGGGCTTGGTCTTGATCCACCTCGCATCGGTAATATCCTCGCGGCCTATGGCGTGTTGAACGGGTTTTTCCAGATCTTTTTCTTCGCGGATTTGAACGACTGGTTTGGCTTAAAGGCTATCTATACTACCGCGGTGGTTTCTAGTGTTCCTCTGGTCCTAACCTTTCCTCTGGTAAATGCGCTTGCAAGGGCCTACGATGTGAACTGGGCAGTATGGACTGTAGTTGGAACGCAGATAGTAGGCGCCACCCTGTTGAACACTGGTTTTGGTATGTCAGTAATGAAGCATATGACGTGGGACTAACCTGTTGCCCTAGCTTGCATCTTCATTTATATCGCAGCTGCGTCTCCCAATCGTGGATCCCTCGGTGCGACCAACGGGATTGCTCAGATGCTAGTGTCCATTGTGCGGACCATTGGGCCGGCTTCTGCAACGTCGATGTTTTCGTTTTCAATAGAAACCCCATCGCATGCGTGGTTTATCTATTACTACCTATTAACACTTTCCTTCATTGGAATCGGTGCCTCTCTGCTTCTCCCTCGCAAGTTATGGAAGAATTAACGACGTTACGCAATTACGACGAGTACCCAGACTCTAGCATTAAAGTTAGGGGTCTTATATATCCCATTCCATGCCCACCATTTTGAGCATGGTGTATATGAAGGTAGCCATACGTGCAGCTGTAGAACGGTACTGTTGTTCATGTAACGCAGGTCGTTAGAAAAAAAAAGTCGGGCGTAGAGCCTTGCTAGGAATACATGGTTGATTAGATTATACCACGATACCGCCTATTATGTTACAGTGCTCGTAAACTGGTGCGGAAGCGTATGTCTTAAGGGTCGAAGGCCTCGGCAGAGAAGGATGTGTTGACGAGGCCATTGTGGTGAGTTTTTCCTGCGCCTATACATACTTTGGAGTTTGCTAATGGCTTTCTATGGAACGGTTCGTGATGACTATTTCGTTTTATGTAACTGGGCTTTCCCGTTCCGCCACATCTGTCTTTACTATCACCGTAACATACACATACCTCCACCCTAGCCCTCAAGGCAACCGCGTTTTAACGGATACTTTACTATTTGCTGCGGTATATAAATATAGAATCCCTCTCCGCCTTTACCATCTGGCGCTGCCACCGCACTTACGATGAGGTCACGCGGGGCTTATCACCTGCTCATCAAGTGTTACAAGTTGGCAATGACTATACCGTATTCCCCACAGGCTAACCACTCGCTGAAGGTATTATGAAACCTCTTGGGACGAAGAACATAGGACTAAGTGGATATTAAAGGTTTCCTCTAGGTGCAACCTCTTACGACCAGCAGACCTCATACAAACCCAGGAGCACAAGCGGGGCTCCATTACCTTAGCGACAATTCCATACTATACTATTTCTAGCTCATTACTTCGGCGTAACGCCTTCTACTTACTGAGTTTCTAGCGGCCTTCATCGGCGATATGATATGCACTTCGGATACTTTTTTTGCATTTCTTAGGATATCCAAGTTGGTATCACACACGGAGACAAAACCGAAGTGGAGTACTACATCGGTCTTCTGGCAAGTTTCCTTTTGATTCATCCGAGACCTTCGTATCAACTCTGTTCTTTTTAGTCCAGAATTCTTTTCTGGAGTCGATTGTCTGACTGTTTAGGCTGGAAGCCCGGCTTGCTGATATCAGATTGGCCTGTTTGGCTTATCAGTGTCCGTGTACTGTTTTGGATAATCAAAAGCCGTTACTGGACTAGCATTAAGGTTAGTGATGTATATCCGGCAAATGTTACTCTGCTCACTTCGGTAAAGCATGGTCTTAATGGGGCAGCGTTATAAAAAGCATGATGTCGGACCTCACTGGCACCAATCACCGACAGGACCAACCTTGCGCTGGCATATTCCTATATGCCCATTTTTCTTTGTCTGGTAGTCATGCAACCTGGCTATTTGAATATAGGAGTTAATTGCCAAACTTGGACCATAGGCCAATATTTCTCTTGTGACCCAGTTGATCTCATTCCTTGCTCGTTTGGGAACGTGAAATTCCCGAAGACATACTCTTATTTCCTTGCTTGTGCTGTATCAGCCACTTTCCCGTTGATCGCTGGGGAGGCCACGTTTTTGGTCCTGAAAGAGGTAAGCCATCCAAATGTGCTGTGCTATTACTTTCGTTGAACACCGTGAAAAGACTTTTCTCGATCGCGTTCCTCTTGGTCAACTGCTCAAGGCAATGTTTCGTAAGCATGGCTTTACTGCGGAAAGTTCAGTCACCTATATCGTCCACTGAAGCACTTCTATCGAGCGAGGAGTTACTGGGGGACAATAAGAACATACCTCTACCTCTTCGGGCACTGGTACTTCCTCAGTGTTCGCCGCGGTGATCCAGTACACCCTGTGTTTTACGCAACATAGTGTTCTGGATCTCGACCGGCCTAGCGTTGGAAATATCCTGGCGCTATATAACACGTTGAATGGATTTTTCTAGATTTTTCTTTACAGATGTGCACCATAAATTTGGTCTGAAATCACTGCACACTACCGCCGTTTTTGCTTCTCATTCTGGCCCTTTATGGCCGTGTGGGCTGTGACCGGAACACAGACGGCAGGTACCATGCTTCTTAACGTCAGTTTCTGTAAGTAAGAGCCAGGGCAATACAACAGAGGGCTAACATGGTACCCTGGCTTGCATCCTCGTTTACATCCCGGTGGCTTTGTATAATCGGGGGTCCGTCGTGGAACCGCTTCGAGGGGTTATTATAAGAGCTCTGCAACATCGATGCTCTCACTTTGGTTCGTCTGCTACTACCTCGTCATTGCCATCGGAACTTGCCTGCTAGTACTCTCCCCTGTGAGGTGTGGAGGAAATCATGGTATTCGGCATTATTACCACAGAGAGGGCCATATTATGGAAATTAATGAGATGCCTGTATGAAATAGCGTTACCAATTGTTCCACCCTGATATTATTGTTGTCTTAAAGACATGCGGACTACCGGATACACCCCACAGGCCACACAAGTGCAAACAACCTGCTGCACCGCCATTAGGCCAATAAAGCAGGCTCAAGCCTCCAGTTCCGTCGCTGTCGCATCTTGTCTTTGCCATCCTTCCCATCATATTTTCAGCTTGTTTGCTAGCCTGCACAGCAGGGCACTTGCATCTCTCCATGGCCGGTTTTGCTGCTTTAATGGCTCTGAGTGCGTCGCAGACCAAGGAGGCACAGAATACGGTGCAGTCTGCACTGCTACAGCGCCAACGAAACGAGGAAATGAAGCGGAAGAAACAAGAGGAGCTGGAGCGAAAGGAAAGGGACGAACAGGCGAAGCTACGCCAGAGGCACTTTGAGGAGGAGAAGAGGCAGCGAGAGCTGGAAGCGAAGCGAGCGGCAGAGATGGAGCGGTTGGAAGCCGAGAAGGCACGGCGGGAGGAGGAGGCCAGGCATGCGCTGCTCTACGGGCCCAAGAAGACCAAGTGGCCGACATCCAGTAGTACGGCGAAGGACGACATTCGCAAGCGTAGGTTCCCCTCGGACGACGACGACGACGGTTCTCGCTCCGGATCTCCCGCTATGGCGCTTACGAGGGAAGAGAAGCGGCAACGCAGATTGGATGCTGAAATGCGTCGCACCTACTCAATGAAACGCTCGTCGGGATCGTCGGGGTATAGCAAGGCCGGAAGACGGCTACCTGGGGGCGCCATTGATGCCACGTCAGCCCCCAGTGCTGATTCCGGTGCTGGCACACAGTCTGTTAAAGCGCGATTGACGGCTTTGCCAAACACTCTGACGAAACTTAACGTGAACAAGCGTGACACTAGGACCATTGACGAAATTCTGCAGGATCGTGCAAAGGCCAAACACTCCGTCCTCGATGGTGACGAGGCCCGCGAGTTCAATGACTGGTTTGGGAAATCCAAGAGAAAGGATCCTGTACCAAGCAGCTCGCAATCCACAGGCAGCCAGGGTTCTGCCCCTGCGTCTGGAGCGGCATCTCCATTGCCGTCGAGTGCGAGTAAGTGCCATTATGTGCCCACTCACTCCCGCAACTGGCGTAACACTCTGCAGGGTCGAATTCGCAACCAATGGCGAAAGGGTCGGCAGCTTCAAAGTCTTCTGCTTTGCCTTCTGGCAAATCTGCTTCTTCTACCTCACAGCCTAGAGCTGTTGTCCCCGCGAAAGCGGGTGGATCCGCTGTCGCAAAGTCGACCAGCGAGGCCAGGGGTGTATCTATCCCTGCTGGTGCAAAGTCTGTACCGTCAAAGGCCCTTTGTGCGCCAGTAAAGGGGCAGTCGTCGAGAGCATCACCGGCCTCACGACCTGCTACTGGCTCTGTGCCTTCAAAGAAGCGGCCGCGCTCACCATCATGCTCTGTCTCCCCTCCGCCGAAGCGTCGTGCAGAGTCACCTGCTGATGCTATTCGGTCCGAGATATGGAAGATGTTTGGAAAAGACAGGACTACCTATATGTCACGAGATATCGACAGCGACGACGACGACATGGAGGCCGATGCGAGTGCCGTTATGAAAGAGGAACTAAGAAGGTTAGAACCACCATCTGTTTCGGGACTTCGGTGCTTACTTATCATACACAGCACTCGCCTTGCCAAGCGTGAGGATGAATTGGCCCTTCTGGAGGAAAAGCGACACGAAGAGGAGAAACGGAGGAGAAAGCGCGAGAAGGAAATGAAGGAGAGACGCGGTTGATTCGCACCACAGTGTCCATTAAGCTATACCTATCTCATCCTGACTCTCCCCGAAGGACGCTAATACCCACTAGTGGAGCTGTCGCACCTGTACGCATTTTACATTCCACATTTCATAGATGCGACATTAGGAGACGCATGCATGACCATATTACAACTTTTTGTCTACATAGTGTCCAGTTCCTGTGCAACATCTGATGTATTCCATTGTTTTCATGTCCAAGAACACACCCAATTCTCGAGTTCGCACTATAACATCTAAGTTATGTAGGTTCATATGTTACATCAATACATAAACGACAGCAAGGACGATGTAGGCTGCAGTGAACAATTAATTGGGACCTGTATAAGGTGAGGACTGAAGTCTGAAGCGCAGGGGAGGTAGCTTTGTGTTTCAGTTATTTTCGTCGGCTCGGAAACGTTTGTTGGGTCCATACTGGCTGCCTTGCATGAAGGCAGGATTGAAGTGACCCTGCATATTAAATCCACCGCGGCCACCACCGCCCATCATTCCCATGCCTATGCCAATACATCGGGTGCAAGTAAGAACAATGCCAGACAACGGAATCACTAAAAACTCATACCCATTCCTCCCATTCCTCCTCTACCTCCTACCATCATGCCGCCCCTAGGGCCCTGAGGTACCATACCACCCCGTCCTCCGACAAAGCCACCGCCCATGCCCCCTCCGAAACCGCCCATGCCCATATTATTCATTCCCATTCCACCCATGGGGCCCATGCCCATATTAGCCATGCCCATCGCTCCCATATTATTCATCATGGCTGGCATGCCACCACGCATCATATTGCCACCGCCCATCATTCCACCACGCTGCATGCCCATCACGTTCTGAGCGCTGCCTCCCATTTGGTTCGGGCCACCTCCGCGGAAACTGCTTCCGCCACGACCCGACCCACCACCACCACCTCCGGTGGGCATGGAGGCACCTTGCTGGGTCATTCTCGTTTCCCGTGGGGGTGGTTCTGGGAGATATCGTTGAGACGGTGGTTTCGTGCAATATATGCGCTTCGTCTCACCTTTCGGTAGCGTACGGAATGGATTCCCTTGTGCTGAGCCAGTGAATGAAGCTGTGGCTCGTCGATTCTGGAAGTCGCTGCACACGGATGATGGTTACGTGGGTGACAACAGCTGAGAACGTGGCGGACGGACTTACTTGTTGTCAAACCATGTCTTGAGGGTGTTGGCAGCTTCAAAATTGCCACATTCTACATATGCTACTCTGTTTAAACTGTTGAACAACACCCCAGTCGCAAACGGGAACTATAGATCGTACCCTTTGCTTTTGCCGTTGACTTTGTGTTCTGAGAATGTGATGTGTCGATGATCAATATTTATTCCGACATTCAGGGCGACCTGACGGAGGTCCTCGTCCGTTGTCCACTGTCGAGAACGACGAAGACAAGCAAGGAAGATAAGAATATTGCCAACAGAACTAATCGACAGGACAAAACGGACCCATTGTAAGTCTCCGATGTACAGTGCGTCATATCCCATCATAGACGGGTCTACCCCGTTGCCCATCTGTCCACCGTTAGCCATGCCTGCGTTGTAGTTACCGTTCACGGTCCCGTTTTGGGTCTGTTCGGACTTGATTTGCGTGGAACTGGGGTTTGCCGAAGAAGTGGAGCGTGGTGCCTGGGGTGAGTTTCGACTGGGTGGAGAAGCATGTCCTTCGTCATCCTCTCGGGGACGTTTACTGCCAGCAGCTGGCTCCACAGCGGAAACAACAGACTCAAGGGGCTCTTCAACTTTAACTTCGTCTTGCAACACGTCGCCCTTGAGATGCGCAATCCGGTTTGCTCCAAGTCAGCAAGTGTGCCTCAATATAGACCGGGTGCCACAACCTACCTCGTCTGGGTGCAACACGTTGAAGCCGTCGTCTTCGCCGTAGATATCAAAATCGTCCTCAGGCATGACTCAGAAGCAGAATTCGGAGAATTTTAGAAAGTCTTTTGCACTAGAAAGTAGAATGACAGGATTTGTTGAGTACCCAAATGACAATATAACCGACGACAGAGACAACAGGACAACAACAGGGGAGGCGCGTATACAGGGTCTGCGCGCTACAGAATTAGCGACACGGACAGATAGAAGACGTCTTACATGCACAGGTATATGGATACAGTGACAGAGACTATAGGGCACTCTCTTCCGCCGATACACAGTTCTGCGAAAACAAGGACAGTAGAACCCGACAACCACGTCTGATAGGGCGAACTAGCAAGTGGAGCGCAGGCGTGGTGTGGGGGTGACAGAGCGAAGAAGAACCAGGAGAAACAAGTTTTGTCATTCAGGTCGAGTGTTGTATGACCGTGTGTTTGTCCTTGTTTGGTGCCTGTGGCGGGTCCAGACAACTTCATGTACATATATGCTCGCGGATAAAATTCCAACAGGGCCTGCTAGCTTATAGTGAACAAGTAATTAAACGTGCATCCATGTATGTTATATAAGAGGATTCTGCAACGAGTCTAGCTGCATCATCTCTTCTGCCGTAACACGTCTTGGACAACCTCTGCCTGACGAGCCAACCAGAGCCCAAACGCGGGTGTCTTCAACCACCTCTCATAGAACTCCCTTTGTTTTGCAGAGGATTTGAATGGCAGGGCGGAGGGGTTGGACCTTAGCGACGCAAAGAAGTCAGTCGAGTTAAAGGGTTTAAGCTGGCACACGCCAGAACCCGAAGCATCACGTTCTGCTGGCGACGGGATGAGTGCATTCAAGTACCGATTTAGAGGTACGAGAACAGCGTTCGTGCGAGAACAAAAGTGTCTCCGAAGGTCCAACGATGCATGCATTTCTAGGTGGGTATATCAATGAATGCATGCGATGAGTGCAGTTCGGGATACATACTTTCTGAGGCATTTCCCGCACACGCCTTTTCGAGCCGTTTCAGTAATTGTCGGTCTTTGGAAATATAACGTCTGTGGGTTTTAGTCGTCCACCCAGCGCTGGGGCCGGTGACAACCGTGGCAGCACCATGTCTATGCATCATGATGTAGGTATCAATCGCACCACCTGTGATGGGAGAAGCTCACTTCATCTTCCGTCCCACGCTTAGTACGTGGGGCCAGTGCGTACACGATTTCTCAAAGAAGGGATTCGTGACACCGATAATTAACCCTGGTTTGGGAGGTGCCTTGTTGACCAGCAGCGCATGGTCTTTGTCATGGATCGTGAAGTACGGTCGGATATCTCCAGCCAAGGGAATCTGTCAACATGGTTATCTCACGAGAAATGCGTAATCGTGGTAATATGCGCACAGGACGCATGAGATCGCGGAGCCACCAGACTGTCTGGCTAGTCATGGAAGGAGAAGGACCGAACACCAATATGGGCTCGCATAGCACCAGACACTCCCATACCGACCACAGATGAGACAGTGAGGCCTCGAACAGGCTGATAGGAGGGGGGTCGAACGGCACAGACGAAGCCAGTACCTAGATACCAGTTAACGTACAACAACAGTGTATGCTAGTAAATCTGCTGACGTGCTCCATTGGATCAAACTTCTGATTGAATGATGCTGTTTCAGCCAGTTGCTGGCTGTCAAGACTTGTTGGTAGTTCAACGTGGAGCACAGAACCCAGGAACCCCAATTCAATGGTTGCACCCGGTGATGGACTCTGCCTTTCTTTAGCGTCTGAGATAAGGGACAACCAGAAGAGTGGTAGTGACGCATACGTACCAGTTTGCAATGTTGTGGCACGCTGATTCCAACATCGTTATGCCATGGTCCTGATACAGGGGTCCCAGCTTACACACTACACTGGTAAAAAATGCGGGGTATTGATGATGTGCGAGGAGCACTAACGACGACTGTGTTTCAAGTCAATACTTGAGAGGTAAGGAGCATGTTCGGCTACCTGCCGATAACCGCGTTTCGAACTCGAATCTCGTGTTTGACGGAAGTACGAATAACCATACACGAAGCCATCTAGTGGTTCTTCCCTCTTAAAAGTGCCTTCACAGGGCTCTCGAAGGGACTCCGGGTATACCCTTATTCTGAACGAGTGGACTTCTGACCCTTGATCAAACTGCAACGAATCCGGGAAAGCTGAAAATGCGCTTTTGCGTGACGTCAGAATTTTAATACTATGGCATGAAACGGCTGCATACATGTTCTCCTTCTCGGAAGGAGAGAGGAATACAGGGGGGCATACGGCTCGCACGACAGGACCGAGGTCAATGTCAAAGTCGACTAGATGTGCGTTGTGTTGCTCATCTCGTGCAGCTGTGAAGATATACAGCACGCCTCACCTACGACGAACGCCAGCACCCATTGTCTCATTTTGAAAACCTTGCTGTCCGGAAAGTCAAACGTAGCCACATCCGTGCTTTCATGTCGAGGCACGCCTTGGGTCAACCGGGGAAGAGTGTGCGATCGTGATAGGGTCTTCTGGTGGTGCACAGGTTGCCTTTCGACGACATTGGTCATGGACGTTGATTTCAGAGAAGAAGGAACAGGCGAAGACAACTCGAAATAAGCTTGAGATGTTGGCCGAGAGCTTGTACATGCGCCGGATTCGAGGGTGCCCCCGTCTGAGATCGTGACAGAGCTTGGCCGGGACGAGTAGTACAGACCAATGTCTTGCTCCTCGGGTTCGCCAGTAGGGCCTAACACCAGTGTCATTGGAGACAGAGAAGAGAAAGAAACTGTGTCACCACGAAGGTGTCAAAGTGCTCTTCGTGCATGGTGCTGTACTCCAGCAAGTTTACGGCATCGGATAACCTGCGAAATCTTTTTTCCCGAACCGGGTTTGGTCCATTCGTCGATTGTCAGTGATCGACACGACGCTTGTTGTCCAACGCAGTCGCGCAACAAGTGAAACGAAATACACTTCACGACGACGATGACCGGAGCAAACTACATGGGAGGGAAAAGGTTTGGTTACCCGCCGTCCGTTGTCTCCTGATCGGCGTTAAGCCAGGCGACTCGGAGCAGAAATGCAGTCCGTGCAAGAACCAGAGATGCTGCATATCGTGCTCAGAAACGGCACTTTGTCAATCAGCGGCTCGTGAGTGCGCTGGGCAAGTCTAGCAGAGATCGCCATGACTCCAGGGCGCCCCGTCTTCCCTCGATATTACCCAAGCTATCTCTCGCCCATGCCCACCACCAGGGTATGGCGCAGGCGTCTTCACCGCAAGTTCCGCGTCCTCCTCACAAACAGCTTCTCTCTTCGTCCCCCGACAGCGAGAAGCGTCGAAAGCAACCGCCCAAGGTGCTTCCTGCGCTGGATACGTCGGATCGTATGCTCCTTTCCTTGCATTTCCGCCGATACTGAACACGCATATCATCAGATATGTCTATTCGAGCTGCTATCGGTCGAATACTTCAATTACCAGACCTGGTTGGCGTCCGAACGAGACCTCAGCCGGCTCAAACCATAGTTGCGGCACATGACACTCTTGATAGGCAGGAGGTCCATGGCCAAGTATTTCAGAAACACTGATCTGCTAATTGAATAGTTCACGCTTTACACTTCACAGGACCTGCATGCGCACCATTCGGGCTCGCAGCGTGCAGGGGACAGAATCCCAAGAGATCTAAATTTGGGTCCCATGCAGACCTCTCGTTCAAGCAGTTACTCTGAGATAGGAGACGCAGAAGATATCTTTTCGTATGCGCCACCATCAGACCGCTCTAAATGGGCGCAGAATCATCACTATTCGCCCCTTCCACGGTCTTCTCCCTTACCTTCTGATTTCCGGCATACGGACAGCGACATCATCCTGGATTTTGACTCTTCACAAAGGACTCCCCCCAGTCCCATTACTGCTTGGTCTGAAGATTACTCCCCGATGGCACCTCATGACCTTTATCCGGCTACAGGATGCTGTTCACCTGGACGATCGGACCTAGGAATACAGACGCAGAGAGATACGTATTCTGGCACGTCCCATGTTTCTCGTGACTACAGCAGTGACTCGAGCTCCCGAGTGTCAATGTCTCCATCCCCTCTAGAACCGATATCGCAGAAAAAGACATTTCCAGACTTTTTCTTACCATTGAACGCCAAAATTCATCCCCAGGAGCTCCCTGTGCGAAATATGTACCATATGACCACCTCACCCGACATTCCACTCGACTTCATCGCCGACCCGGACCCGTGGGCAACGATTGGAAATATTCTCCAGCTACAACATGCACATGATGCATCTTCCACATGCGAACGTCCGATATCTTTTACAAGGTATAGAGAAGGTGTTGGTCACACCTTCCGGAGCGAATCCATTGCCCCCGATCCTGTTTCCCCTAGTGTAAATGTGTCGCGAAGAAGTGATCGAGTCGGTTCGATTCAGCGTTCTGCTTGCGGGCCTAGTCCTTCTCGGGGGCTGACCGCGGCCGCACTATCTTATGGCTCCGATTCGGAATCGTCGGTGTGTGGCGAAGTACCCGACATAGACGTTTTCTCGCATCATCCGAGGCTGTCTGGCCACCACATCGGTGTATCCTCCCCGTCGCGGAGTTCAACGACCTGTTCCACCCGCTTTGATATTGAAGATGATAATCATGTTAGCGAAACGAAAACACTTCATTCCGGTACTTCTGAGGGACAGGTGGACAGGTTGGATCGTGGTGGACCAAGGGAAACCTTGTTGGATAATGACATGATTCTTGATGGGCCTTGCTTGTTTGGTGGTGATTCGGACCTCGAGAACGAGTAGTTGCGTACTCATGATTGTGCTTGTACTTACGATGCATCAGTGTGTTACACATGTAGTTGGCAAGGACACGTACGTAACGTTAACGTCTACAACGACTGGCCATGGTCACTGGCTATGACCACTTGCTACCTCTAGTCAACCGCGAGAGCCACCGTTTCTAAGCATCGTGTCCCACTTCATGGACTCGCGGGAGCTGAAGCAGAAGCTGGAGACGTGGATATCCGAGATCAACTTCGAAGCTCCGGAGTATGACGCACGAGCGCATCGTTTAATCTATAGTCTGTATTGCGACCTCGTCTTGTTACGATGGCTCTTACCAACTTCTAGATGAGGTCGAGACGATAGCAGGTGCCCCCGAAGATGACTCTAGTCCAGGAAATATTCCACCAGCTTTGGTGTTCTATGCCATCCGCAACTTCCTCCATCCAACGTTCATCGTTGGCCAAATACCAGACTTGTGCAATCTCCTCACCATGGTGGACGTATTCCGGCAGTATGCAGTTAAGAAGTCTGGGGATATGCTCACATGGAACACATACTACTCCAAGAATCTCCTTGACTTGGACGTGAGGCTGTTGTCAGAAAAAGAGGTTCTCAAACTTGAACGTTACCGAACGCAAAGCCAGTTGCAACGGAAAGAGTATTTCCTCCTGTTACGGAATCTTTTCCAGGTGGTGAGTACCATCTACATTAACGCTACAGTTGTCCATAATCGAAGACCGGTATAGTATATCCACTACTTGTGGACGGCTCCTGAGTCGAGTCTGCTTCCAATGCGGCTGAATGACTTCTTTCCGGGGTCCATGGCAGGGACCAAACAACCTTCATCTCTGCTATTCCATCACGATCTTAGCGACGACGAAAAACATGAACTTGCTGAACTGCACACCGAATGCAAAACGTGGCTGACCGCCATCGATGCATGGCAACGTGAACGAAAAGAATTGGGAGAGCAGCAGGGGTAAGTCAACACGCTGGTCTCTAGCTTCTGTTCCGATTCAATCCATCAGATATTCCGAGGCAGAGCTTCAGGCTAGCTATAAAGACGACTTTCAAGCTGCCTTTCCCCGACCTGTGGAATACGCCGACTTGGCGGTCGTTGTGCAACAGTATCTCAAGAGCGTAGAAGATATGATACATAGGCTAGAAGCGTGGTTTCCTCCATCATCGACCTCTAATGAGTGAGTCGCATCGTAGTAACTCCAATCCAGGTCATATTCTATGGAAGGTCAGCAATATATTGAGAATTGGTTCTCAACATGGATTTATTCACCCACGTATCACGCCTGTGTCCTCTAGGTGATATTTCTTCCGATGCGACTCCGCTTCTATGAGTCCAGCACCATTTGGTGTCGCTAAGAACCATCTCTATCGGTTTGTCTGGCATGCATGCAATATTCTGTAACGTCGTCGCATGGTGTCAGCCAACACTTCTGTTGCGACCTGCCTTCCTATCCGTGGAATTACACTGTGCACATACGTGTCGCGGCTGGTAGGGCAGGCATAGAGTAGTCCAAGTACGCAAGTGGAACTGACAATTCGTCACGCTAAGTTGTGAACTTACTGGTGTATGTATCAAGGGACATGATAATTCCATCATCTCGTTGAATGCAACTTAATCCACCTACATCGTGGATGATTAGTGTGCAAGCAGTTCAACCTTGGGTGTTCCCTTCAGGATCACCATGTCCAGTTGATTTTCACTATGGCTGATACTCGTCTTATTTTACTGAAGTCTTGAGTCCACCATTCTTAACATTATACCAAATATAGCTGTTGCATGAATTCTGGTGGAGGTTGATAGTAACTCAACGCTCAGGCCACAGGCCTAAGCAAGGTTATCTGTGGTGTAATGGCACTTGGCACTGATTCCATCTAGTGATGATGCGCCTGCTAATATCTCTACCGTACGCAGGGTAGTATCGTGCACCTGGTTTCCCCAGAATTCGTCTCAAGGACGACTATACCTTGAAGAGAAGACTCCGTACACTTCATGCGCCTTAGTGCAATGAAAACGCCACGTAATGCATGAATTGCTAACAATCTTCCAGATGCAAATCACCGAACAATAAATGGACATTACATCGGCGTTGCTTTCTGCCCAACATGTAAACTCGAGCTTGACCTAGCTTCGTCGTGACATGTTGAGCTTCTTGGAAAATGCTTCCCGACATTGATAATGTGTAACTTCCCCGCTATGGTGACAATAACTAACGTCGCCAACTAGTTATCGCAGAGAACTCACCGTGGTGCATGTACCGCAATGACACTGCTTCCCAGCCGCTTATGACACTGAGGGCATCTAAGATTTTTCATCCGCATCAGCCGCTAGTCACAACAACGAACAGGAAGACACTGTACATTCTGCTATCTGTCACCTTGACGCGTCTAGACTCTAGAACCATTAGCTTCCTTGCGACTTGTTCACTCCGCGCCTTAGTGATCTCCCGAACAACGTGGCTGTCGAAAACAGGAGACCGCATGGCCGGGACCAAAAATGCTCGCACATCCTCCGCAGATACCAAGGGCGGGAGGAGTTGCAGCGTCTCCACAGGATCCAAGCGTTGGCTCTGCCTGCTGATGAGATCTAGAGCAGGTTGGAGTAGGTTGGGCGGATTCTTGATTGTAGGCCGGAGGTATAATTTCAACAGTGTTAAGAATATCGTGCTTGTGGCAGCGCCGGGTTGGTATACTCGTTTGCAGTACCTTGATTGAGTCCGTGATCGGGTTTACACAAAGACACACGAGATGAACGTACTCTTCTGCTTTCTTAAAATTGCCCAGTTTGTATGCGTAGAGTTCAAGCGCGTGCTCATGCCTCCCCATACGGCCTAACAATATTGCTCGCGCTTCGTATAATTCTGCGATTATGACTGTAAACAGAAGTGTCATGCCCAACAAAAGAATTTACCATCTGAAAGCCGCCCATACAAACGAGCGGGATGGTAATAATGGGTGTTGTCAATGAATTCAAGGAGCTTCGCATACACCTCTTCCCGTTTCTCTGCAGCATAACAGTAAGGAGTAATATGGGTAACGCTCGAAACAAGACCATACTGTCATCTCCGCGCTTCTTTGCACCGGTGGCAATATTCAAGTACATTTCAGCCAGGCGGTCATGGAAAATGCCTTCCTCTTCGTGTTTCTCCTCGATAAGATATTCAATGTATCTTGCAGATATATGGGGATCGATCTTCTCCAGGTAGTCTACTACCTGTCCTCGGGGAAGCTCGACATCGTCGGATTTGAAGACCTAATATACATGTCAGAGAACATTCGAGACACGTACGACTTAGTTACTTCAAACCCCATGTCACGATTTTGATCAAACACCCATCGCGCAGATTCGAATATCTGGTCCAAGTACTCCGGACCCAGTTTCTGGAGATACGAGATCGTCGGCCAGAGTTTGTCCTGAACGTCATCTTCCTTCTCGCTTAGTCTGAGGACGACGAGATACCGTTAGCTCCGTCGCAGTCTTATATCACGTCGGAGACCTCACTGTTGAAGTAGCTTCAGCGCCTTAGCATGCATCTTTTTGCCATTGTAAAGGAAGATGAGCTCCGCAAATTTCTGCGAGAAGTATTAATTGTCACCTCTTGCCTAAAAGTACATGGTCGCACCTCTCGGGCCCGCAGCTCCTCCTCAACTTCTGAGACCTCACACCAGTTCGCTACTCGGCACAAAGGTCCCAACAGCGCCGGTCGATAAAGCAGATATGACTTGAATAACGCCGTGTCCACGATTTGGGCGAATCGGATTAGCTGTTGCGGTGTCAGTGACGACAAGGGAACGTTAGGCAGGGAGAACAGCTCTTCTGTAGAAGTTTCTGAAAGAGTTGGCCATTGATGTGATTGGGTGGATGTGATGTTGACCGTAGCCAATGCGCCTGCCACCTTGGGTCTGCGGTCCGTCAAATAGCGCCACAGCACCTCGACCGCACGAGTAGAGTCGTCTAAGTTACATTCATTAGAAGATGTAACAGTACGGGGATGAAGGGTGGATCACCTATCGGCTGCTTGGGTCTCTTTCTGCCGCTCAAAGACACCACGTCGTCGTCTTTGATAGCCGAAGGCAAAAGGGAACCGAAAGCCGTCTTGGATCGCATGCGAACGGACCCCGTCGGCGAAGGAGATCGTTCTATCAGTCTTTCCTTGCTTCCTTCTTTGGAACCATCGCCAGACTGTGTGGAGGTCGTGTCTTCAGCCTTGGGGGTGGGGTTTGCAGGTCCGCCGAACAAGGGTATCCAGTCGTCCTGAGGAACAGAGAGTCGACCAGCCACTCGTTCTGGGTACAGAGCCACTACTTTCGCCGGGTTGAGATCGAGCTCAAGGAAAGTGTTGATGGCATCATCATATTTTCCCGTGCGGAATTGTGCAACAGCGTTCAGGGCGCGTACTCGGGTTCTCCTGTCGTCCTGTAGTGACCAGACATTCACAAACGAACAAAGGTATAGCCAATTTATGTACCTTATCAGGAAGCAATGATGGATCCAGCGAGTCAAGAAGCGCCAAAGCATCTGAATACGATCCTTTTCGCACCAACTCATCGATCTGTTCATTCCATGACTTCATCTTGAATCTCCAGATGGAACTACCCTCGGTGGCAGCAAGAGCACGATCCACTGGGGTGGAGATGAGAAAGAGAGGGGATTTGGCGGAAGGAGATGCCGTTAGCAATCGAATGGTACAGTTAGCATTGGCAGGGATATTGGATGAAGGTTGGGGAAATGGGTATGCAAGCATTTGTACAGGCAAGGAGCTTATTGATGACACAATTTGTATGACAGGGGCTGGGATCATGGATTGCTGTGTCGCCGAGGCAGAGGACGAACTGCCTTCCTCCTCGGGTATCGGAACAACACCAGGCGGAAGGATGGAAAACACATATGGGCTCACGTATGCTAAAATGCAACTTAGAATCAGTATGCGATGGGTCAAGCCTTCTTACCAATTTCGTCGGGTGGACCAACCCAGTCAATCGCATCTGGGCTGGCCTCTTTACCGTCAGCTGCGACGCGGAAACCATGATCTAGGACGATCGTCGATATGCCATGGGATGACTGAGATCGTTAATGTACGCACTATCTCTGACAACTAGCACCTCCTTGTCACTCAGTCTGACCAGGTTGGGTTTCGCTTTCGCACCGAGGCCAATGTAATTGCCCAGACCAGAGAAAGCCCCCATAGATGCAGTAGGCAGCGCTGGTAATGTCACCTCCACAGAGGTGTGCTTATTAATGGAGAATACGGCGTAGTCGGTCGGCGAGTACGCGAAGCAAGCGTTGTCGTGATCCAAGAAGGCGATAATACGGGGTGAGTGGGGTAGGACGGCTTCCTTCAACCCAGGCAAATCATTGGTCCGGTTATAATCATCATGGATATCAGTAACGTAGTACATACCTTAACTTCCTGAGCCTCTCCATCCTTCCAACTATATACTACCACCTTCCTTCGACAACCAACGATGAGTTGTGTGACCATCGTCGGTATAGCCCCAACTTGGCCCGGCGACTGAACATCGAGTACAGAGGAATGAACGGCAAATGAGAATGCGCCCTTTGTCTTAGTAAGTGGTGTTGGAGGAGAAAAGGTCGGTAGGGGGTAAAGGGTCACAACCGTTTCTGATGGTGAATATGAACACTTGAACCCATACTGTAGAGAAACGCTCACCCGAAAGTACGACGAGCGAATTTATATCCTTGATGTATCCCAACTGGTCAATGGCTCTCCGTGCTAGCCCCTTCTTGATATCGACGAACGTGGATCCTTCGACGGAGCCTGTCTACAAGGTGAGAAGGTCCGTGGAGTAGTGTTGTCCAACTTACCTGGAGAATCGTGTAAGTCATAAATATGTAGGTTCCCAGTAGCGGTTCCGATGTACAATCTCTCCCCTGGAGGACGAAGAGTGCACGCTAAGCGTATTCTTTCTAGAGAATGAAGAAGTGGTACCTTGAGCGAGTAGACATTCTGGGCGTTCTTTGAAGCCACTGAGAACAATGTCTGGTGGATTGAAAGGCGCCATTGTGAATGAACATCAAGTCGTGCAGTCCACTCAAGGTCACCAATGTGAGAGTCCAAACCACAGTCACTGGTCACTATGTATGGAAGTCAAGATTCCAAGTATGGTAATGTGACGAGAGTTTAGAGTGCCCAGCGTTATATTTAGCCCCATCCTTATGCTGGCCCTAATATACTAGTTCAGCCCATACCCAGTCATCACTCAGGCTGGCTCCCTATCATTCACACTCCAGCTCCCAGACTCAATGAAATCAGTTCAACTGGTATTCCACATATCACAGCTCAAACCCACAACCCCAAACACCATCCTGCATCACATTCAGGTGCCTCCCCCTCCAGTTGAGGTTGATGGTGAGCCTGAATACAAAATCTCTGAAATCCCTGACTCCAAGATTGACTGATGCTGAAAACACTGCAAGCTCTTGTATTTGGTGCATTGGGCAGGCTATGAGGGTACTGAGGAAAAAACCTCCTGGCTCTAGCCACAGAGAAATGCCTTAGAACTGGTTCAGGAGTATCACACTCAGAACCTGGCTAAACCAGGCCCCCTAGAATCAACCAAACCAAGCATATAGTATTGGCAGCTGCTACAAAAATACAATTTATGTCCTGGACTCCAAGGTCACCTACTCCTTTTCCCCCTCCTTTTCCTTTTCCTTTTCCTTCTCCTT
>JADGIP010000392.1:0-19067 GCA_016618355.2 Astraeus odoratus | reverse complement strand
AAGGAACTCTCGGAGAAAGGTGGGAGTCACAAGCGTAAAATGGAGAGCTTGAATGCGGAAGCTAGTGCTTGGATATTCAGGGGTAATCAAGTTTCCTCGTTCTGTCGTAATGAAGTATGAACTGAATTTCTTACTAGAGAACAATCTGGTGCGTATCATTTATGACAAATTGAGGGCCAAGAACCCTAAGGTGTTCAAGTAGGATAGTAAACCTGGCGAGGTGGATCTCCATGGTTTATACGTCAAGGAGGCCATTAAATATACCGAAGAAGCTCTCGAGAAAGCACAAAGCCGAGGCGATGCTGAAATACGGCTAATAGTTGGTAGGTCGGGGTTTTAGGGATGCTAACCTTGACATTCAACTGTGCTCGCATAGGGAAGGGGCTACACTCTGATGGCCATGTCGCTAAGATCAAGCCTGCCTTGGAGGAGCTCATGCAAAAGTAAGCTGTCCAGTCATCCAGTGAACATTTTTTCATCTCATCACTTTGAAGGCGAAATCTCCCTACAGAAGTTGACCCAGGCAATGCGGGTATTTTGATTGTGCAGTTGAGCTGAATGGACTAGAAATGATTACTAGCCAACGCCTCTTCTGGGGCCAATGTACTGTAGTGTTTTTTTGGGGTATTGAACCATGTTGGTCTTACACACCTGTGTCATGCAGCTCAGTGTCTACCTAAGTAGTTTAACATGTATCAGGTCTTACCAGTTTAATGTTAAAGCATATGAACAGTGGTTATCTATAGTCGGAAAGGCTGTCTGCGGCGGTCGAGGCCTTGCTCGACAACAAGTGCTCTACAACAAAACCAAATTATCAAGCATGTATAGTAATCCAAGCAATCTATTCAGTCCGCTAAGAAAATTGGCACTGCATGGAGGAAGAGCGACTTTTTTCACTCTCATTACCCATGTAAACTCGTGCAAACACGCACTCATTCCTTTGTCCTGGCCATCCACCATGGATATCTCTTATCTTTCAGAATGGGCTCGTGCATCAGGTGGCGCTCTGAAGGATGCCATCAGTCGATTATTTGGAAGCAACTACCAGAAGCATGCGCAGCTTCCTGATTCGAATCTGTATCCCTCAGCCTCCCGCTCGAAAGTCATCGGAAACGTACAGGAAACAGGTATTACCGACACCTGCGAAACTTTAGTACAATGCTTACTAGATCTGTACCGCAGACCATACTACTAAGGTTCTGACAGTCAATGATCCTCTAGCAGCTCCTCAGGAGACTGCAGCCTCAAAACTGGCAAGTCGTCACTAGGATTCTCTCCGTGGTCAAAGGTCATTCATTTCTTGCAGAGGAAGGATTGCACTGTGCGGGATCAGCAGAGTTACGAGGCCACACGTGCAGCAGCCAAGGCAAGACAAGCCCTGGTAGACGAGTGCATACTGAAACAGCGCGAAGCGGAGCGTCAAGGCGACGCTGTCATGGTTGAACATTATCGAAAAGAGAGCGAGCAACATATGATAATATTGAACCTTTTGAATGCTCAAGCTAGCGAATGGGTCTTCTGGGGTATGTGTTGGGCGGCAATACTAATCCTGTTCTCTCATGTAGAGCCCCGCGGATGTAGATAAAAATCAAGTGCGTTGGCCATCACCATGGATAGTTGCATACCCAGAAACATGCTTACTAATCTACAGAATGTTGCAGCTGACACAGTCGAACTTCACGGGCTTCGTGTGAAAGAGGCTCTAGAACGCGGAGTGAATGCCGCCAGAGAAGCCGAAGCAGCGGGCAAAACGCAGCTTGTATTGATAGTTGGTAAGCCTCTCTGCTTTCTGTCTTCGAGTCTCGGACGCAGATTGCTTGGGTTCACATAGGCAGAGGTAGCCATTCCGACAGAGGTGTGGCCGTACTAAGACCTGCATTACAAGAAGAGCTTAAACGGTGCGTATTAGCAGCCATTAAGTTCTAGTTACATCATTTCGTTTCATATATAGACTCGGCTATGACGTGTCCCTCCACCGGGGCAACGAGGGTAGACTCATTGTGCGATTCGACCGGTACTGATGGCAGTCGAAGATAGTAAATTTGAGGTGTGGGGTTGTTTCCGTGCCCTAGTCTTCGAGATTCGGTTTAGAGGATGGATGGGACATGCTGTTACAGTTATCTTCTACGGCTATCTGTGTCCATAGCTTTCTTGCTTTTTATGCTGTCAAGTTTCGCATTAGGGGTTCACTACAAAAAGATAGTCGACACTGCCACCGCTCAAAACGCCATACTCAGGCAAGCTGTGGCATGTATTTATTACTGCAACATACTAAGGGCCCAACTTCTATATCGTTCACATTCATGAGCCCGCTCTTGAGGCTATGCAGTCGCACTCCTCTGAACTATTCACTCGGTGGCCGATGCGTTCGGGGCTGTGCTCGGGCAAACTCCAACCCATTCCCATTTCCTACTTGTCCGCATGCACAACCACATGATATCTTCCACCTCCCCAGATCCGCGACGCAGAAAGACATAAAACAGAGATGTAGGTCTATGATGCAAATGGTGTCTGCGTCGAGGAAATTGAAGTAGTATATGTGAAGACTATGACCTCGTTCGAATTTACCATCCAGATTCCATCATCTCCCGACTGGACCCTCCAGAAGTCTCTCGGGAGCGAATATTGGCGATCAATAACGCATATAGCATCCTTCAAGGGAAGGGCACCTTTCCAGACGAGACAGGCGACCCTCACCCCGAAATGGACTCTGCGAGGTTGAAGACCAGGAGAGCCGGAAGACCTTACTTCGATGATGTTGCTGGAGACGAACGATGGAAAGAGAGAACCCTAGTGGTTTTCGCAGTTTTTGTGGGTATATGACTCAGTGAAGGTTTCTAACCACTGACAACTACACTTTTTCAGACATTGATTGCATTTATTACGCAGACAACATTCACCCGTCTGCAGGTCATGAAGTCCACCTCTACCCGACGAACATCTTCATCAACGCCGAAGTGTGTAGAATCCGATGAGATGCTAGCCGATCCAAATGTTCCACCAAACCCTTGACCCGTGGACATACCGCATACGAGCCAGCGTGGCCTGATCTTGCCAATATCCAAGAGTCATTTATGCGAGATGATACCGAAGTGGACTCGATCCTTCAGCCTCCACGAACCCAAACTGGAATCATCTATCTAATGTACACTACCGTACGAAAGGTGACATGACAATGGTCTTTAACTACGAAAGCAAGCATTCCAAGAAATGATACCGAGCTACATATGGTGAGATTTCGTTACTAGTTGTTACAGTCTCCAGTGACGGAAAAGACAACACAACAAATTGTAAATCAGTAGTGCCCAGCGTGAGAGACAACCTCACCGTGCGGCGAGGAATACCCTATCTCTTCCCGTCGCAGGGCACCAGTATGGCTGTGTTGGGGCCAGAATCCATCGGATGGTGCAAGGGATCTGCCACACCCGCCACTAGCAAGATAGCTATAATACGAATTGCGCGCCCACTCAAGGGCAGGTGAATTGTACCTAAAGACGACATGTGGTCAAGGGCAGAGAATTCACAGAAGACGATGTACATACACTGGTGGCATAACAAGGGTATTACTGCTCGCATAATCAGTATCTTCCAGATCATTTTTCTGTGTTGGTATTGATGGTATCGAGTCGTAGTGCATTGACCCAGGAGGTATATAGACATCACGTGGGGGTAGAGGAGGGATCGCATGTTGTGACGTGATGTTGTCGAGGTGCGCTGAGTTAGGTGAGTAGACAACTCGACTGGATTCAGACGAAGTGTTTGAAGTAGGTAACTTCGGAGCATTGGGAGGAATGGTACCCTGGAAATCGTCGTAGCTCCGCTGGGCTATTCGTCGGTAGACAATAGGTTGAGGGCCTTCCGACGTTTGGGGGAGCCTCTGGGCTTGAACTGGGTTGCCCATACTCCACGATAATTCTCCTTCCTCGAAGGGCTGGTCGAAAAAGTAAAGGTTAGTCGGGAGTGGGCATCGAGTGATATGTGGGATGTCAAAGAAGTGGGTTGGTTCGGCAGGTTTAAGTTTTGGTGTGTACGCATTACCGGTGATTGCTGAAGGGAAGGGAGGGTACTCCGGTAGAGGATCAAGATACTGCGGAGCCCCGAAAGCCGATGGAGGGATTTGGCAGAATGCTTGCTCGTCGAGTTGTATAAACTGTTGAGATGATGCTAAATTTTCTGAATCTGACCCGCCGAGAGTAGTGGGTAGCGATGTGCTCAAATCATTCCTGTCAAAAAGGTCAATCAGCGTATTGGTCTCCTACCAGAGTGTGTAGGACTTGCAAATAGATCTCCGCGTTTCTCCAGCGTGGTCTCACCAGCTCCAAGGCCTGAATAAAAACTTTGACCTCCTGGAGTACGTCGGCCATCTGAACGGCTAATGGTGATTTGAGGTCTTCTCCAACACTAGTCTTTGACAAGTTACGCTCCTGCCATTTGAGGTCCCAGTAGTTCATCAACAAAATGGCAGCACACATGTGTGCAGCGCAAATGAGACTGTAGATGTTAGAAATCCCACGGCTGACTTGCGTCTGCAAGATGCGCGAACAACACCTAGCAGCGTTCACGCAGATAGCAATACAAGGAATTGGCATCTTGGCATGGGGCGTTATGTTAGAGCCCGATCGCAGCGATGGAGGGAGGAAGGGTCGATAGATGATGATTTGGACGAGGTAGTAAGTGATGTACAATGTCGCCGCCTGGTTGGCAAACAACGGATCCTCCATGCATGGTGACCAATGCACTGAGAGAGAGAAGGGTCAAAAATGGAGACATCCTATTATACAAAAGTAAGAACATACAATGTGGAGGAACTGAATCTATCCACTGAAGTAAAGCCTTGTTAAGCTGTGTTAATACATCATGTAATCGAGGTCGAGTTACGCTGATAAGGAGTTTCGATCTATCGAGCGCATACTGTTTGCTGAGTTAATACATGCTAGACACCAGTTCGAGAGAAAAGAAAACACACGAGATTCCTCAGGGCATATGCCGCGATCTCGGTTAACTTCAGGTACGAATTGAATGCAGCTATCTTTGCCGGCTTTCCAGGAGGTTGCTGGAAAGCTTTCTCTGGGTCCTTGGTTTCCCAGTATTCGTCATCTACTTCCAATGGGAGATCTGCATCAAAACTAAAGCAGGATTATTGAACATGAATTTAAAAAGAAAAGGCACAGGAACTCACTCTTCCTCTCCAGAGCAACACGGACGGCCAAGGGCAGCACTTCCTATCCGGTCATATAAAACCAGTATCCAGAAGGCTCTTTTCCATAGTTCTCCCTCGACACTAGGTTTATCTCCATATACTTTTTTCCGGTGGGCACCAACATCCTGAGCCTTGCGAATGCCAACACTAATGAAAAGCCATGCTACAGGATGAAACGCCGTGCCGCGGACGAACATTCCCATTAACTACAACAGAAATGTGATCAGGGAATCAGCCAGATCTTTCAACACGTAAGTTAACACCGACAGTCATTGTCTGGACTTCGAATAGACCTGGAGGATGGAAAAGACTACGGGATTCGCGGTGAACATCTGACACAAAATTAGGCCTTAAAAGCGCAAGGAAAACAATGCCACATACCGAGTGCTACATTGAAGTATTTCCAACCTGCACGCTGCCACTTGCGCTCGTCATCCGTCCTCTCTTCGTGAGGAATATCATGTTTATTGTCATCCAGAACGCGGGGATCATCACACCACCGACTTGCAACCGCAAACAATGCCAAACAAAGACACCCGAACCATGGATCCTTAGCTGGTAGCCCCCCTTTGTACTGTTGTTCGAACGTGGGCTGATGAAAAAGGGGAAATTGTGGGTTGATGTGTGCGAAGAAGAGCCTAATAAGTTCGTCCGCAAGGTCCGGAGGTGGAAAATGCTGTGCTTGGATATGACATAAATTCTGGAGCCGTAGGGAACCTTCATACGCAAGTTCCCACTATATGCATAGCACATGAAGATAAAACTTTAAGGAAAATAAAAATAAAATAGCGGACTCACATGGGGTGTTGTCCAGAACTGAGGTCGTCGAGTGGCAGCGGCATTAACTGGATTGTTGTTATCCGGAGGAAATACGCTGCTTTCGGCACCCCCAGTTACGCGATACACGTGTTCGTCCCTTAGTTTCCGAGTCGGCTCGATGAGCTTGAACCAACTGCTTTTGCCATGGAAGCGAACTTGACTATCTGCCAAATACGAATTCTCTTGAGCCGGCTCCAACCCCCGAATGGTTAAGCGTTTCATGCCGCGTGAAAGACTTAGCTCCCCGACTTCTTCGCTGTCAGATGACCCCCCATCCGAAGAGAGGTCTGTATCGGTGCGTGGCGTCCCACCTGAGCGCCGGCTATGGATGTTAGCGGTTGACGAAGAAAGAACGGTGTGAGAAACCGAAGGAGCAGGTCCAGGGCGGAGGGGTGCAGATGGGGAATCCTTTAGGGTTGACGGAATGGCGGGTGGGGAAGTGGATTGTTCATGAGGCGAAGGACGTCGCACGGGTGCTGGGTCACTCTTCCAAGAGTCTCGGACGACCGGGGGGCCAAGTTCCTCGGAGAAGTCTTCTTCAGGACGGAGCTGACATGCAATTTCGTTAGCCCCTTCCTCATAGCGGTAAAGTCGACGGAGAGTGGGGCAAATGAGATAGTGCGTACGAAAGCACTCATCCACATCTTCATAGCAAGAAACCAGGAGGGAATAGGTGGGAACTCACTCGCTTCAGAAGTGCTTCCATCTTCTCGAGTCTATCCTCCAAGCCAGTGATATACCTAAGAAAAGTAAAGATTAACGTTGTCCAGCTACAGAATAGTCCGTGACGATGGATTGACTCACGCCTTTGGTGGCCCCCGTGGCTTGGAAGCTTCGCTATTAACCAAATATCAGGTGAAAGAGATACTAGCGTAGGGCTGAAGGGCACGGACACGTATGAACATATCTTGCGATTTTGTGAACAATGGGTGCAGATGTTGTTGGACATGCGAGGGCCATCGCATCTTATCTTTCTGCGACGACAAGCATCACAAGCCCGTTCGATTTTGCGCTTCTTCGAAAGAGATTCGGGTGAATAAGGGTTAGACTGATAGAGTTGTGCCGCGGAAGCATCGGAGGGCTGGTATGTGTAAGTGTCGCTAAATTCGATGGCATTGTAGACATAATCGTCTGAAGGGTAATAAGACGTGGGGACCTCCATAGATAGGGACGACGAAATGGTCAGAAAAGGAGTAGGACTGCTGCGAGATGATGGAAGAGGGCTTTTCGAGGGGAAGCCCGCCAGCACCAAATAGTCGGTAAGGGCACGTCCAGGCCACACCGGCTTTGCCGGGTGAAGGTACAATCGTTTGGAAGTGAGGCGGGAGGACCGGTCTATTTGGTTTATTGAGAGTCTCCTAGAATAATTTGCTGCAGGGACCTAACCGGGGGTTGGGCGGGTTAGACGAGCGACGGTCATGCCAAACCCAGGTCGACCACCGATCAAAGCATCACCCCGGTTAGGCTGACTAAGCTACGTCACGTGATATCACATCATAGGTCCCCACTTGTCCTGTGACTTTGTGTGCAACGTCTGCGGCTTTCGTCGTCCTGGGGACTCTCCCAGCCAGTGCGTGTGTGCTCATTCCTGATCAGGCAGTCTGAGGGGAGATCCTTTACAGTCGTAAGTGCTTTGCCGCACCATCGCATCTTCTTTTATTTTGAACCCTCCATCTTGCCTTCAGGCGACAAGCATGCTCCGTGACCTCGCTCTCCGTGCAGGTGCGCCGGCGTGGTCCGCAATACGGACAATGTCGCATTCCCCCGGCCTCAACAGGCCATCTCCCCCACCGCTCCCCCGTGAACTACAGCGCGAATTCGAGGATCTCCAGCGCGCGGTGCAGACACAGTCGGAAGCAGTCCCTTCTCTTCACCCTGACGCACGAAAACCTCTGCCGCCCGAATTCGAGGGCGACGTCAATCCCATCACAGGCGAGCAGGGTGGTCCGAAGCAAGAGCCAGTAGGCAAGTGGTCAGACGACGGTGGCGATTGGAGTTTCAAAGGGCGAGTTTCCGACTTTTAAGCAATTCCAGCACACCCAGCAGAATCATTTCCTCCCGACTTGCTTGCAGCCTACGGTCATTGTGGGTATATAACCAGTGTCCAGTAGTGGTTACAGTTAAGATGGATGGCATTGGAATGTGTGTTACAACAGAACTTTTCCCCAGAGACATGCGTGGTACATCATCCTGCAACATTACGCAGCCAGTAAATAAATGCATTCATCGTCTGATACCACGAGGCGCAGGTACTCCGCGACCGCGACGAGCTGTCCGACAGGGTGAGTTTCAACACTAATCTACATACAGCGATCGACTTACCGTTTGCTGCAAAATTCGGTCCCATCAGTGGATGTCAATATCACCAGAGTTCCACACGTACCTCGCATGATCGTCGCACGCCCGCGCGCTGTACCAATACCTCTTCCCCGCATCGCATTTGGACCGACCCGTTTGAACCTGTGTAACATTAGGACACCCCAAGACGGGTTGCAGGAGTAACTCACATGGGGGCATTCTGTAGCATGTCTGGGACGATAAAGAATCTGATCATACTTCCCCTGATATACACTTGGTCGAGTTGTGATACGCGGCCGTCTCGGCCCGTGACGGTGATGTCTTTGAGAGAGATGTTCAAGTTATCCTCGGCTGTAGTTGAAGGATGAGTGGAAATCCTGAGTTCGGTCAGTGCAAAAGGAAGAGCCACCCTCTGCGAGTTTTCCGCGATACAGTTGGCCCGTCTTGAGCTCTACCGTAACGACATGCCCCAGAGACTCATGTAGAAGTTTTACTGGAACGCCTAATCCTTCTTGTGGCATGGCCGTTCGTGGTGGTGATGGTGGTGGTGGTGGTGTTGGGAGGAGGACAAAGTTTGTCCGTATTTGTACTCGCTCTGATCTGGCCCGACGCGGCGGTGGCCGCCCTCCTGCTATTAATACACACGTACATACATAGTACGGCTAGTAGCAGCGGCAGCAGGGCCGTGTACAGGAGACTACGGTTTGGTAGCCCATTTCCACTGGCAGGTCCTGCGGCTGGCCTCGGACCCCATCTTCTATTCTGCACCCTGTGGTGATCGGTCTAACTGTCTGGGCAAGAGCTCTTGGTAGTTTCGTCCCGATTGCACGCGTAATCATGCCAGACTTACCCCAAAGGCGTTCAACTTTCTCGCTCGACTTGGCCTCAAGTCCGAGCCTAGCTGGACCCTTTTCCGCGCCATCCTCTACCAACTGGCGGCGGCAGCGCTTGCTTCAGATAGGATGCGACGACGTTAATAAAGGTAATGCTGCAGGCACATCAGCCTCCGAGCAGGATCCGACGCCGCACGAGTTGACCGCCTTGCATGCTACCAACTCAAACAACTACGGCACGCTCCCTTCTATCGGGGCTCGTGCTTCCACGCTATTCCTCCGTCGTACCCATACCCACCCGTCCACTATCGAGGTCCGACAGTCTCCATCCTCTCCCACAATATCCCAGGCGTCATTCTCGCCAACGCCACTGCGGCGGACTTTTCGTCGGCGTATCTCCCAGCGTCCCATCTCTGCATATGATGCTCCTTTGGGTAACCCAAACTCTGCTGGTCAGGAAACCGACATCAACATTCGCATCAACGGCTTTCGGGTCTGGTATTCGTCCTTCTCGTCCATCGACTGGTTACATGATACCATAAAGGATTCCGTCCGCTTTTCTCGGCTTAGGCGTGTAAAATCACTGCGCTCGCGTATTCGTCTTTCGTTTGACAAATGTCTTGGTTGGATAATCGTCACCATCGTTGGTTTCTTTACTGCTATCGTCGCATTCGTCGTCGTTCGCTCTGAGCAATGGTTTTTTGACTCCAAGTACGGTTACTGTACCGATGGCTGGTGGAAGTCGCAGCATTTCTGTTGCCCTGCCCTTGACGACTTTCAAATGCCTACCGTCGGTGATAGCAGCTGCCCTCAATGGCGCAGGTGGTCAGAGCTTATCCGATCATGGACCCATAATCAGCCTAGTTCTACCTTTGAAAGTGATTATATTGAGTATTCCACCTATACCTGTGTCGCAGTATGTCCCTCTCTCCGCAGTCATACAACATGTCGTTCACCTTCACTATAGATTCTTCTGGCAACCCTGTCTTCGCTCCTTACAATCTATCTGACTGCGTCAACCTCGTTCCTCACACGCAAAGACTCTGGGGTGTTGTCTCCCTTATTTGCGACTGATGGCAAATCGGTTCCGTCCATCGCTTCCCCGCCCAAGCGCCAAGTGCTCTACTACGTAGGTTACCCCATTGATTCAAATTTCGCGCTTCGTTAACGGCACTCCGCAGGCAGCAGGCAGTGGTATTCCGGAGATAAAGACCATCCTTTCGGGTTAGACTTTCGATTTATGGTCTGGAGCGTAATTGACTCGTGGACAGGATTTGTTATCCATGGTTATCTCGGCGCCAGGACGTTGTTTACGAAATCTCTAGGTTTGGCACTCTCGGTTGGTTCGGGTTTATCACTCGGTAAGCCACCCGATGTAACGAAAAATAACTGCTTGACCTCATCTGCGGCTCTTCAGGCAAGGAGGGTCCATTCGTTCATATTGCGAGTTGTATTGGGAATATTGTGAGCCGTTGCCACAACAAGTACGAGAATAACGAAGGTTTCAGTTTGTTTCCCCAAACATTATCTTCTTGACTTACATTTTGCATAGCCAAACGCCGTGAGATTCTCAGCGCGGCATGTGCGGCTGGAGTAGCTGTTGCTTTCGGTGCTCCCATTGGGGGAACTTTATTCAGTTTGGAGGAAGTTTCCTATTTCTTTCCACCAAAGGTTTAGAATGTTCCAATTGTCGGTTTATTATGTGTGACTTGCTCATCTAGTCTATTTACGCAGGTCATGTGGAGAAGGTAAGATTTCGGGCGTGTGTAGAAAAGACGATTACAACGGATTACGCTAGCTTTTTTTGTGCAATGATTGCAGCAATCACCCTGAAATTTCTCGACCCATTTGGCACTGGAAAACTCGTGCTGTTTCAGGTGACGTACGACAAGGTATCGTCATCCGTATTGTGATCCGCATCGTAGATGTACCTAGTCGCCTACAGGACTGGCATGCGTCCGACCTGATCTTCTTCATCATTCTCGGTGCTCTAGGTGTAGGCCACGTCCTTTCCTTCTTTATGCCTTCCACTCTCACCCTCTGAGAAGGGCGTTTATGGCGCTTACTTTTCTAAAATGAACTACCGCTGGAGTCGTGATGTTCGCAACCGCACATGGTTAAAAGACCATCCTATTTTGGAGGTGATCCTGGTATGACGAGCATTGTTATCCTGCCCTCATGCTAAGCATACATCCAAGGTCACCTTGATCACTGCCATTTTTTGTTTCCTCAATCCGTATACTCGAATGGGTGGCACCGAGCTCGTCTATAACCTTTTTACTGAGTGTAAAGCTGGCAGCAAGAACAAGCATTTTGGTTTGTGTGTCCAGGACCCAGGAAATCTCGAGCATGTTTTGCCCATCGTCCAAGCCATCTTTATGACCATGGTCATGAAAAGTGCTTTGACCGTAGTTACTTTTGGCATCAAGCTGCCTGCTGGTATCTTTATACCTACACTCGGTGTAGGTGCGTGTGCAGGGCGTATACTTGGTGTTTCAATACGGTACTTCCAGTGGAACCACCCAGAGAATGCCCTATTTTCTGGTTGTGGGAATGATAAGGATTGCGTTATTCCAGGCCTTTATGCCATGGTCGGTGCTGCTGCCGCATTGTCTGGCGTTACTGTTCGTGCCGATGCCCGTCCCCCTACTGAGTGCTCTAATCAATTGTGCAGCGCACTACTGTGTCATTGGCTGTCATTATGTTTGAGCTCACTGATACATTAACATATGCTGTTCCGGTCATGTTATCTGTCCTTGTGGCAAAGACCGTCGCTGATGCACTTGAGCCGAAGGGCATATATGACCTTGTGATAGAGTAGTGATCCCGCGTATGCTTGGCTGTTACCTGTTTACTTACCGTCTGGTCCAGGTTATCCCAGCTACCATACCTGGATGCGAAACACGAGTATCTCTGGGCTGATTTCTCCATCAGTGATGTGGTGCGTGTTTTCCTTTACGTCTTTGTCAGAAGTGGCCGACGGTAATCCTATAACAGACGAACAGGGATGCGATTACAATTCGTTTGGAACGACTTAACACGGTCAAAAGCCTACGAGATCAGCTGCAATCTCTGTTAGATGCAGGCCACGATGACAGTGGCTTCCCAATCCTCCGCACGAACGGTGTTGGTGGCATGCGCATGGTGGGCTATATTGGTGCGAGTGAACTAGAACATGCACTGGGTAAATTCGACGCAACTGCTCTATGTATTCTGAGACGATCTGACGGGCTGATTTCAAAATCCATCTAGCGATTGTTGCGGATGAGCCGGATGAAAAAGTTCATTTCGAGACGACATATTCTCGTACAGGACGGGATATGACGGCTTCGTTCTCTTCCTGGAACGACAACAGTTTCCAACCAGGAGAAGATCCACTGGATTTCAGCGTATACATGGATGAAGTATGTGGACCGGATTTCGATACCACCGTGGCACTAAACGAGTAATGTGCAGGCACCCCTTACTATTCAGTCTAATTCGCCACTTCCCCTGGTGCATCAGTTCTTTGTAAAGTTGGGAGCCCGCTACGTTATCGTGACGAACACGGACGGAGACTGTGAGTTTGTTTGACGTTGCTTCTCTGATACCCATTGGGCTACATGGACATACAGATGAAGGAATTATTGACAAGAAAAGCTGGCTCGCTTTCTTAAGCGAGCTGGAGGAAAAATCATAATCATTGCTTTACTTGGTTCATTTTGGTTATGATATATTCCAATTGACAGGATTTTACCCGACGAGTCGTCATCGTGCGTGGACGCATACCTATTACTAGCACAAGCCTGACATCGTATACCCTGACATTGTGTACTATATACATGGCGAGCTAGGAGTACATAACTTACACTCGACGTTATATTGCCAAGTACATAGTCAGCCGACTGGTCCGTCTCGGGGTTATACATAGCACACCACTGTCAGGGCGTCACACAGCTCCTTCACGCGAGCTTTCTAGTTCATGTCCTCCCAGCCCTTACACAGGACCCATGAGACTCGTCCAGATCCTTATGAACTCGAGCGTCTAGCAGAAGAGCTTGAAGCACGGGAGGTTGCAAAAAACTCAACTCGTGACGAAGAACACGTCGAGCGACCCGAACTCCCTGTTTACGTCCCGCTCTCGCATGACAACGAATATCTCTCAGCGGACACTTTCGATGTAGAACAGTTCCTTCTCTCTCGCGCGCACACGTCCTTGCCAGACCTTCGAACGGAACTTAGGGACTATCTTTCGTCGCTCAAGGAAGAACTCGTTCAGCTAATCAACGATGACTATGAAGATTTCATTAGCTTGAGCACCGATCTACGCGGGGAAGGCGCAAGACTGGAGAAGATCAAGGCCCCGCTGAATGCTCTGAGACAACAGATCATTGTAGGTCTCAACGTGTTCGCTGGTCCGTTCATGAAAGATGCTAGTCAATACCCAGGTCACTCGCAAAAGCTTGCGGGATATCCAAGACGCGGTCCAAGCTAAGCTGAATGAGCGGGCTAAGCTACGAGAAGAGAAGGTTATTTCCACCGTCGGTCAATAGGACTATTCCATCTTATGCTGCCTGCAGGCCCTGCTTCATCTGCTACTCAAGATATCCGAGTCTATTGCACGACTAGAATCACTGTTACTCATCCCGCAGACTGGGGACACACCTAACCAACCCGAGATATTTACATCTCATATCGCAGGCGATACTGGTCACAGCTCGACCGTGAAGTGATTATTGCACTGCGGAAACGTTTCTTTTTTCTTACCAAGGATTTTCAGGACCCAAGGGAGCCGTGGAAAGCACCTTTCAAGAGTTGCGACAGAGTATATGCAGCTCCTTTATCATATCTCCAAGGCTGAGGCAGAGAAATGCGCGTATGTCGGCGCGATTCAAGAGGTACGTCCTATTTTCTCTATGTCGGTCACTCAATCACACATTTGTAGAGCAGAGGGTCGACTGTATTCGAACTACACTCACGTCCGATCTTGATCACCTGTTTTCCGCCACTCTACTCGCTGTCACGGATATTGGTGACGGGAAAGTTTCAGAACTGGAAAAGGCAAAGGCATTCTCTGAATTGACTGAATGTTTGAGGGTGTATGATACTTTAGGGCTGTGGCGGGCTGCAGAAGAGATCATCAGGAAAAATGTGGTTCAACCATTCGTCAGGAAGGTTGGTGCATTTGTTTTTAAGGCTTGCCTCTCATCGACCATACCCTTCAGACGATATTTCACGGTGCACTAGAAGTACCCAGTTCGCCCGTTGCCCCTTCTACTCCCATACCGTCTGCCACTAGCATGTCATCCGTTGTTCATGTGCCATTCACGCCCTACACGCCCTACATGGCCTTTCCAGTGAGGCGACCCACTGACGGCTCTCTGTCTATACTCTTCCCGGACGAATCCGATGACGCTCTGGCAAAGTTATATAACCAAGTCCTTCGGTTTATAGAGCGAAATCTTATTCGTATAGTGGACATTGCAGAGCGTGTCTCGTTGAAAACTGGCGCTCGGGTGATGGGACCGGATTCCACTCCCGTGTCAACTCACGAAGAGCTAGAACCTCTACCTGCCCAAACCTTCGAGATAGTGGCAAATGTCGTATGGCCCGAGGTGGGAGAAGCTATTATGAACGAACTTGGGTCCGTCATCTTTGCTGCTGGAAAGCCTGATGGGTTTCTAAAGGTGACTGCCCTTCTCCTGGATGAATATTTCACTGGTTACCATTGACATGATACAGCGCCACACTGCTACTCAATCATTCATCCGTGCCCTCGAATTCATAGCACCTACTACACAATCAGTCCAGGCAATGAGGTCCCATCCCGTCTCTACGGCATTTAACCGCCGTTGGCAATTACCGGTTTACTTTCAACTTCGATGGAAGGAGATTGTCAGTCGATTGGAAGAGTGTTTGAGCGTCACCGCTATTAGTTCTTCCCGTGATCCATCGGATTCTGGTACGTTACTGCAGTGGTCTGTCGTACTACGCATTCTGGATAGCTTCTATAGGACGTTCGATATTCCTGACTGCGCAAGCTGATCTCGTGTGGACTTCAATTTCGTCGTGCTGGAGTGCGGACATTTTCATTCCTGACTTGGCAGCCCGGTTGTGGAAATTAACACTACAGGTATGTTGGTTCGCCTGTGATCATCCGCTTTACTCAAGAGGGCCTAGCTGCTGAGTAGGTACAAGTCATGGCTTGAGGTATCAATCCCATCGGTAGAACCCCCCCCAAAACCGCTTACGGACAAGGTATACCCATTTTTCTCTTCACATGCCTTGCAGCGCTCATTGTCAATAGGGTGCAATTTCTATATCACAATCTCGTGCATCCACTCCACAGCCCGGTCACGAGGCATCGGCAGAGACTAATGCAGCAGATGATATTCTTTTGAAGCAATATGCCATCGTCCTTGTTGACATCAAGGCTATGAACACCCAGGTCCTTAATCTCTGGAGAGAACAGATCTGTTCTGTGTTACCGGAACCTACTGCAGTGGATGATGTTGATGCTTCGCCCATAGGTATGCCCTTTCTGTTGCACGGTATATACAGCTAACTCGATCATCAGCTGCTCTCCAGCAACAATTACATTCACTTCAGCAGATTGCTTTGCCCCTCTCGAAGCAGATAATAACACTCCTTAGTCGACGTGCATGTGATGCGCTATTACCCGTTCGATCCATTCCTTCCCAATTTCGGGCAATGTCTAGCAAGCGTATGCCCACGGAACCAAGTTATTTCGTGCCGTTGATAATCCGACCCATAAAAATATTCTTCGGCGTTGGTACTCCAAATATTGCCGGAGAGCGCCTGCGTGAATCTCTTCTGAATGATGCCGCTACTGAAGTTTTTGATGACGTGTGCCAGAGGTATGGCGACTATGCTTCACGCGCAACTCTTCTTGACACCGGTCAGGTATATCCAGTATCTCACAACAATGAAGAAAACGGAGGAATCTCTAAGGCGCCTGAAGAAAGGAAAGAAGTCGACATTCGGGATCTTCCAATCGTCTTCGAGCTCCAAGGATGATGATAGGGACGATGATCGTATCCGAGCGCAGATGACGTTGGACATAGACGCATTAGGCCAGGAGGCACGCTCGCTGAACATAGATGTTCAGCATGTGGAAAGTTATGCACAGTTAGTCCAGATGGTGCAAACAGATTTTGGAGATGGTAAGTCATTGCTTCGCTGAGGTATTACCATTGACACACTTCCAAGAATCTTGAACGCACCTGACGAATACGTGTACCGTAGATTTCCATGACATAATGCAGCCGTGCACTTACGAATGTGCATACGCTAAAAGGAACAACGACTGTGATACACCGCTGTACGAGATACGATAATGCGAGTGTCCATACTGCTAGGTCCAGCATCACCCTGCAAAAGGGGCTTATGGCATGACATACAGACGTCGTGATGGGCTGACCACCCCTTTGTCTTCTCCTTTGCATACTCCTCGACAGTATCAAAGACATCCCGACTAAGAAGATGTTGGGAAATAGCCAGCATGTCCTCGTCGGTTCGATAAGATTCCAGCATGCCAGTGAGGATAGTCCTGAACTCCGTATATGGTATGCCCGAAGATGACCCAGTATATAGTCCGGAATCAACAAGGCGCTTGAATAGTCGAGGGAACGAAACCGCCTGGGTGGAGCTGATGGTGACGAATGATGTGAACGTCTCTTGCACGAGGCCACGCAGTTTCAAGAGAACATTTACTCTGGCGACATGTGCGTCGTCTGCCAGTCCCTGGAAAGTAGAGATACTATGTATGGAATGCAATTGACTTCGAAGTAGTTGGAACCACATGTCCTCCAGTGGCATCTTCGGTGAAGCAGACGGGCTGGATTGCTCCAGACAGATTGCAATCCCTCTGTGGCCAATTTCCAGGAGGGAGTCCAGTGGCTTGCTGATGTTAATCGCATCCGAGATAGAAGTCATCAAAGCGTCGATGACTTCCTGCGTGATCTGTTTTTCGAAAGTCTCCGCCTTGATCAAAACTTTAGGCGTTAGGCCCCTGTGATTCATCGCCCAGAGTACCGCCCCATATGCTTGATTATCCTCACATATTTGCTCCATGGTGGACCAGTCGACGTTATCCTGCATGCGTTCCAGGGTATCAATGACGTCAGACGGCGCATACCTACAACGCAAGGTAATAAATAATTGCTGAAGTGACTTGTCCACCCGAGAGGGGACAGGTCGATGACGAAGGACGCTGTCTTCCCCGTCTAACTGTGGCTGAGGGTCCAACAGATGAGCAAGATATTCATAACGTTTTTCGTCGTTCCTTGATTCCAAAGCATCGAGTGCCACTTGATGCAAAGTAGGAGTAAAGTTATCAACAAGGAGCACTGTTGATCGTAAGTCGGTCTCAAGCAGAGTCGGTAAAGCGTTGGACAATGTCTGCAACATGGCCTCTGAGAGTACCATGTGGTTATCTCGTACAGAAAGCGCAAGAACCTCAAAGATGCATCTAAACATCTCGACCGGCTCCAAACTTGGATCCTGTAGAAAAGCCGTAAAAAGTTGTGACCACTGCCGCTCCTGTCGATGCCAACGCTGGAGTATACGATAGAAGCCTGCATCTTCGAAGAGCCGCATAATAAGAATGCTATCATGTGGAGTGTATGCGGACAGAAGATATTCGGCTGCAAGTTGACGGTCCTCCCGGGTGCTCGCATCCATCGAAGTGGCAAGGGATATAAGAACGTTTTGAAGGACGGTGGGAGGCTGCATGATGTACTGCGGATACTTGGGAACGTTGCGGGCGATGAAGATATTCACAAAAGTGGTGTCGATTGGGGTGAGGTCACCGTCGGATACAATATCCAACAAGATTGTCACTATCCACAATCTGCTAACGCTGTGAGATTCGTCGCTGAAGAACGAGTTTTCGAAAGCTATATCCAAACAGTGGAGGAATGACTCGGCGTCAAAATGTAGTAATAGCCGAGCATATGGGTACGTTGGTTCCACCCGGCCATCATCACTTGTGAGTATAAGCGAACCTCCTTGAGCTGGCCAGACGGTGGTCCGTCCACTGAAGATAAAATCGTAGATATCCTTCATTGCTAGGTGTGCCTCATCTGTATCCAAGGGTTCTCCACTAGGATAGGTTTGACCACTTAAGACATTGATGAGATAGGGAAAGATCTTGTAGGCAAATTTGAGATCTGAGGGTGTCTCGTAAGCATTTTCTGTACATTGTCTAAAGACTAGCGTCTTCCGGATCAAAGAGAGTAGCTCCACGATGGGTGAGACATAGTCGTGTATTGCGCGAGTGTAGACATAGATCAATGCGTCCCATAGCTGATGAGTTTGACAGAGATGTATGGCTTGATTGATGTCCAGGCATGTAGGATCAATGTGCCATATAACGCGTTCGACCAAATCCGGACGTCCGCCATCATCATGGAGGGCAACTAGTCGTTGAGTTATCCGCGGGGGCACAAAACGTAACGTGCCATCTAAAACAAATGCCTCTAGCTGCTCCAGGTATATTCCGGATATGCCAGCGTCGTCGAAGTACTGGAACAAGTCTTCGAATAGAAAGTCGTAATTTGACAGCACGATGCAAGCACGTGCACAAGTTACGACCAACCCTTCAAAGACGGAGGTTCTATCAACGCCCCGTCCATCTAGGCTGACATGCGTTCCATCTGTCATCCTGTCCTCTGAAAATGAATAGTGGGCAGATGCTACCATCAGCTCTTGCAACTTCTTCCCAAGGACTGAGCTACGCTCTTCTTGGTCGTCTGGTAGGCCATTGCGATTTCCAGGAGCTTCCCCAGTGTAGTATGCCCGCGTAAGCTCGATGGCCTTGAGGAAATCACCCTGTTCGACAAACGATAAAATCTTGTCAGCCCATGTGAGCAACGTCCCCACTCTTAGGTGTTCTCGTTCCTGGAACTGGATGAGAG
>JADGIP010000391.1:0-19068 GCA_016618355.2 Astraeus odoratus | reverse complement strand
CTCCCCCTCCGGATCACGAGAAGGTAATGTGTGTCACTATAGTGATGTAGTATGGACACAACACGGTGGCATCAAAATATACGACATGTCCATCGTCTTGATACACTATATGTAGCACAATTTATGGTCTCATCACTATGGTCGTCCGGCCGCCCTCGCCTCCTTCCTCGCTGCTGCTTTATCTTTATCGCGCTTTGAGAACAACTTGTGCCTCGGTGCAGCATCCCGTGCGAGTTTCTTGTTCGCAGACTTGTTCTGCTCCATGTACGACATGTGTTGCGCCCCGCTCAGCGCGGTGAGAGAGCCCGTGGTCCGCTGAGCTGCTGGGAATTTCGTGGGACCGAAATCTTTCGAGGTAATAGTCCCGGCTAGATCGCCCTCGGACGCGCGGACGTCCGAACCCAGATCCGCCTCGCTCTCGCTCGCTAACAGCACCGACGAGATCAGTTCTATCTGCTCGTCCTTGGTCTTGTACACGAGATCCGGTAGGTCCTCGAGACCGTCCAGATGGGTGATAACCTTAAACGAATACCCCTGATCAATGAGGAACTGCTGACGCTTTGTACTATAAAACATCTCCTGCGTGTCTTTCGACACCAGGGAATAGAAGAACGCGTTAAATCCCTCGTCATTACGGCGTTTCGCCCGCAAGATGCGCCCTGTGTGAAATTTACCTCGTTGCCTTAATTTCCTTGCCAACAGTTGCTACTCACCTAATCTTTGGGCTTCTTGTCGCCGCGATCCAAAGTGCGAACTAATTTGGATGAGGCAAGTCGCTTCGGGCAGATCTATTGACGTATCGCCAACCTATTGGTCCACACATGAATGGAAGCGCAACGTGTGGGCACCGAACTCGACCTTACCTTAGAAAGGAAGATAGTGTTTACGTTGGAGTCGTGCTGGAACCACTGCAATACGCGCATTCGCTCTGTCTGGCCTGTTCCTCCATGAATATACGGCTTTCTCAACTTCTTCGCGTACGCCTAGATGAGGAAACCGACGTGTCACCTCGCGGTTAGATTCATGAATAAGCACATACCTCCAGTGCATAGACATTGTCAGAGAAGACAATGATCTTGTCCCCTCTGGCCTCGTGATATTTGATTAGAAATTGACACGCCTGAAATTTCTTCGGGTTCATGCAATACAGCAGCATCCGCTTCCGAGACTGCTCTCGAAGATATTCTCTGTAAAACTCGGGAGTCATCGGACACCATACTTCGGCACACTAATCACAAATCAGTAAGCAATGCCTCTCGTATTGCGCACGAGTTTACAGACCTGTACATTGGCAATGTGGCCCTTGGCTGCAAGATCCATCCAGTTCGCCTCATAGAGTTTGGGTCCGATCATATAGTTCAAATCCGCTATCTTGTCATCCTCCCGAACGAGCGTTGCTAAGTGAAGATGCTCAATCTCAACATACCAACTATTTCCAATGAGCTTGGTTACCTGTCAGCCCGAGTTTTGAGTGTGCTTTGATGGTTGTGACCACCCGCCGAAACATGGCTGCGGGAACAACATGGACTTCATCCAGTAAGATGAACCCCCATTCCTGCGATGTAAGAAATTCCATCATCTTCTTCGATTCGTGCGACCGATTATGGGTATTCGCGACCATCGAGTAAGTAGAAATCACAATGCCACTATCACCAGCGAACTTCACAAAAAAGAGGTTCAGCTCGCTAACGATCCAAATAGGTGGAGCGCTTACTCTCTCCTTCTGGTCAGCAGTGAAAACAGCAATCTGGCGGTCAGTGACGTTCGACCACTGCATGAATTGTTGTTTCCACTGCATGACAGATACGCTAACGACTAGCCTCAGCATGTTGTTCAGTCAAAATTTCTGTCAATACTCACGAGGACGTGCATAAAACAAGGCAGGATTTTTTGATGGTGCATGCTGCAGTGATCCCTACCAGTGTCTTGCCCGCACCGCACGGAAGGACAATGATCCCAGAACGTGCACGGCTACCGATCGAGTGAGAAACAGTGAATAATAGAGCAAGAACTCAACTCACCCGTTTCCGAACATCTTACTCAGGCTCGTCTCTTGGTATGGGCGGATCACGGTGGCGGGTTTCAGGTCAATGTCCAAGTTAGGATTGACGGTATCGTTACGGAAGTCATACTCTTCCAACATGGGGTACTCCAGTTCATTACACCGCTTCTTGACATCCTTTAGTTGCCGTAATAACAATGAGCTAACCTAAAGATGAGTGGATGCTGTGCACATACATCAATTTTCGTATCATCAATTTGAAAAGCGTGCACATTGTCATCATCTTCGTCGATTTCGTCTGCGCGGAAATACGGTGAACGTAGTGTGGAACAATCGCAGCAAAGTACTTACCACCCTCAACTCCAACTATGGATGTGAAGAGGTTCTCGTCTACTGCGCTTGCTGCGGTTGGAGCTCCTGGCCGACCAGCGATAGCTTCATCCTTCTTCTTTTCAGCATCTCGTGTGCCCGGGATAATAAGATTTCCCTTAACAGGCGCCTTCGCAGTGGTGAAACCAGCGGCCCTCGCACTATCATCCGTGACGACACGAGCATCACGGATCACCTTGTCTTTCAGAAGGAATTGCAATGTCTCCGGATAGCTGCTCTCTATGAAATACTTGTTGTGCTTGAGGACCAACTTCACTTTTCCATAGGACAACGTTCGCTCGCGGATGAGATTCGTAATAGTTTCCGGCACGGGGACCTTAAATTATCATCCATCTAAACTGGGTCCCCCACCTATTGTTAGTACGTACCTTGGAAAGGCGGTTCAAGACCTTGCGCCGGGTCAGTTGCGAATGCTTAACACAATTAGTATGAACTAACTTCAATAATATCCTCGGTTTGAAGCCCAACTGACACTGCAGCGTATAACGAATACGAAGTAAGCTTATATTCATGGATAAACGCCGGTCTATAGACTTGAGCGATCCCTGGTGATATGTACACGGTATTTCTGCGTACCTGCTAACAGGTTCACTAATAGCTACAAGGAAGTCTTGGGCCTGTTCCGCGATGGGCGAGAACGCCTCAAGGATGATATGTCCGTCATCTGGACTAATCCAAAGGGGACGCGAAGCGTGGTCAGGTTTCAAATGTAACCAAGCAAAGTCCTGTAAGCCAAAAATATGGGAGACCAGGTTGTCTTGCTGACGGCGATGCGCATCTAGAAGACCGTCTTCTCCATCTGCATCCGTCTTACGTGCTTCCGCAAGTTTACGTGTGAGTGCACTGAAGTTGATTGTGGCTCCTCGGGGTATAAAAGAAGACGTGTCAGGAGTTCCATCACTCATGTACTCTTCTAAGTCCACATATTCTTCATCGTCTGTCCGTCTTAGACGTTTCGAGGTCGATGCAGTTGCCAGAGAATCTGAATTATAGCATAAAGAAGTAGCTCAGTGCAAGGTAAAGGAGAAAGACAATTACCTTCAGCCTGTCTTTTCGACGCCATTCAGATATAAAACAAAAAGAACGGATCCGACAACGATGCGTTCTGTGCTCTCTAAGCGTAGGTGATAGCGACTGCTGAGCAAGGAATGTCAACGCAGTTGGCGATGAGTCAGGGAGGGATCAAGTACTGTGGTGATTTGTCAGCGGGACCAATTTGAGCGGAGTCCGTAAATCTACCTCGGAGATTCATTTTTGTAAAAGCCTGCCGTCATCCAAAAAAGACCATCTTCCTCTTTCACCGTCAACAATGTGGAGACCTGCAACCCGCGAAGTCACCGGAACCAACGACGGTATGTATATTTATCGTTATGGTTTGTGTCGTTGCAGTAATTTATTCGTCTGTTTTAGTTCCACTTGGAACCCGACGTCGTTTTGGACCAGCACCTGTGGAGGAGTCTGCACCACCTCAGCTTGCACAGCCGTCTCCTTCTGCATACCCTCGTCAACAGCATCATGACCAAGACTCACGCAAATCTCGGGAGGAAACTCCAAATGGTTCTCCAGGTAAGCTCTGAGACCTATTACTAACGCCGATCCAAGTGTTGTGTGTTCCCTTGCCACATGGTGGGATTTTTTTTCCGATTACCTACTCTAATAGCAAGGTTTATTTGCGAACTACACACTTACACGCTCTCCAAAACTGACACAAACTGATACTAACCCTCTATAAACCATAATTTTTGTCGGTCTACAGCTGATTTAAACGGACCTCGCAAGCGGCGCAGCCGCTGGGGTGAAGCAAAGACTGAAATCCCCGGTTTACCGACTGCCATCTCTGCTGCTGGTGTATCACAGGCTCAGCTTGACAACTACGCCATCCATCTCCGTCTAGAAGAGATTAACAGAAAACTGAGGTTGAATGATTTCATTCCCCCAGAGCGGGAAAGGTACGTTTTCAGGCTAGCTGAATAAGGGTAGCTGTTCATTCTGTCAATAGATCACCTTCCCCCCCGCCCACTTATGATGCACACGGCCGTCGTACCAATACGCGCGAAGTTCGTTATCGGAAGAAATTGGAAGACGAACGTATCCGCCTCGTTGACCGTGCGCTCAAGAATGATCCCAATTTCCGGCCTCCTGTCGAGTATCATCAGCAGAAGCGTTCCCAACGTCCTTCCGAGAAAGTATACATTCCTGTCAAGGAGTTTCCGGAGATTAACTTCTTCGGTCTTCTTGTGGGTCCGCGTGGAAACTCCTTGAAGAAGATGGAGCGGGAGAGCGGTGCTAAAATTAGTATTCGCGGCAAGGGCAGTGTGAAAGAGGGCAAGGCTCGCCCAGAACAGTACGCGGAAGATGCTGAAGAGGACCTGCACTGTCTCGTCACTGCTGACTCTGATGAGAAAGTTGCAGCCTGTGTAAAGATGATCAACAGGGTCATCGAAACGGTGTGTCATCTTTTATATTACATTGGGAATCACCTAATCCTTTTGTAGGCTGCCTCGACTCCAGAAGGTCAGAATGATCACAAGCGCAATCAGCTCCGCGAACTCGCAGCGTTAAACGGTACCCTCCGTGACGATGAGAACCAGATCTGCCAAAACTGCGGCGGTCTCGGCCACCGCAAATATGACTGTCCAGAGCAGCGGAACTTTACAGCTAATATCATTTGTCGCGTTTGCGGTAGTGCGGGTCACATGGCTCGTGACTGTCAGGTCAACAAGGATCCCAACGCTTCTCCGGGCACGCCTATGAACAAAGGAGGTTTCGATTCGGAGTATGCTAGTTTGATGGCTGAGCTGGGTGAAGGTGGGAAGGGGCCCGGGGATGGCAACAAAGGATCTTGGAGCGCTCCCAGTGCAGGTCATGACATTACCGCGGGAGGTACCAATGTGCCACCGTGGCGCCGCCCGGAGGCCTGGATTTCCAACAACCAACCACAGAACACAGGTTATCGTCCTCCTCAGGCTTACGGCGGTTATTCTGCTACGCCAGGGTATGGTGCACAGTGGGGTGGCCAATCTTACCCGCAAGCAAGTTACGGACAGGCCGACTACTCTGCCCAATACGCTCAATATTATCAACAACAATATACTCAGCAACAAGTCGGCACGCCTTCCCACTAAGCTTGTTTCTGAATCTCGTGGTAAAGCAGAAAATTCTGGAAACCTTTTGATTTGCCTAGGCTCCCCTCTATTGATCACACCTCATGACTTCAGGTCTAGCTTTAGCGCTTACGAGATGTAGGGTCTCTACTCACAAGCAGCTGACCGATGAAGTGCTGCAGGGACTGTAGGATTTTTTTCTTTTTGTTTTATTCATCGACCACCCGAATGTAGCTGTGTCCTTTACCCTCTGACGCAACCAATGATAGCGTGCCTTACGCATTAACTCCAGATGTTCGACCTTTTCGTCGTTTTTTCCGCTTCTCGGGTCCAGGACTTGTAATGATTCGTTTCCGATTAGTCTCTACCTCTTCTTGGGAATGTGTGATCTCAGTTTTGATGAAACAAGATACGAAGAAGCCATTCGTAGCGTCTTCGCCGGGGGAACAGCGAATGAGAGATTCTGCTTCGTCTGGAATACGTTAGTTGACTTGGATACTCGGAATACTGTTTGCACTAACCTGTGTTCTCCATGCACTCCGGATATCCTCGCCGATGCCAAGTTGGTAAGACCTGCTCCCGAGGAGCCAATTTGAAACGGCTGCGTACTGCTTCTTCAGTTTTCAGAGCCTGGCTTACTACCTGCTCGTTCTCGATTGCATGGATACTACAAGTTGAATAGACGATTTTTCGAACTGCCGGGACTAGAATACCGCGTTGAACATTAGTGGTACGAAGATGGTATCCTTCCCTACATTTCATGGCATGCCTTATCATCATGAGCTGGAAAGTTGCGAGTTTGTTCAAACGATCCTCCGGTACCCCAACTTCGTCATTCTCTTCGATTAGGTTTAGCATGTTGAAAAATGAAAAGAACGCAGGGCCTCACCTGTTTCGAGGAGATGGTCTAGCCGGTTCACTATGCCGGAGCCACTACATGACGGATCTAGCAGACTAACAACGAGGGTAAGAAGAGATCCACAAGGTAACAACAAAGACACGTGCATATGTGTTGCCCTCGCGTACTTTGGATTGGTTGGATCCACAGTAAGGAAATCTACGTTGACGGCTTCCACATTTTTGCACCCTGCTTTACTTAGCATGGATTTCAGTGTACGATATCGTTTCCGGTCTCGTTCGAATGCATAGAGCTATGCGGGATGTAAGGTCTCTACCTCGAACAATTGGCCGATGATATGTATACCTTTCCTTTGTTCCCCATGAGAGCACTCAGATGCGATGTCTTATTGCCTGGTGCCGCCGTTGCATCAATAACTACACTGCTATCCTCGGCTGGAGGGGCGAGCACGGTAGCAGGAAAGCAAGATGCCTTATCCTGTAAAATTATCTTTCCAGTAGCGTAGCAAATATCGTCATGGAATTGGCGCCGAGGATGGAACAGCAAAAGGTTCGGGATATGATCGTCGCTGGCAAGTGATTTTCTGGAGGATCAAGTCTAAGTATACCAACAGGTAAAATGATGAGATCACAAACTCCGAGGAAAATGGGGATGACAAATTGAATCCGCTTTGCTGGTAATGTCGGACCGCGTCCTCCATGTCCCACAAGCAAGTATTTACCCTCGCATACCGCGGTATTTGCACTAACAGTCATTGGTCTAAACCGCTGTAACACTGACGCGTGTGACTCCACTCACTTGCCCGTTCATCGCCATTGTTTGCCAATTCCTGATCAGATTTTGCACCTCGTTTTATCTTTATACGTTGTAACTCGCTCCGAAGCCGCGTCTTGTGTCGCATGACTGCTTGCTTCACGGGACCATCTCCAGCCTGTATTCCACGGGACAAGAGCAAATCATGCACAAGCACAAGGGCGAGGTTAAGGGATGTGATCTTCTTCTCTTCAGTCAGTAGCTTCGAGACATGAATCACGTCCGTCAAAGCCGCCTTGTCTGACACGGGCCGACGAATCAACAGTTCCTCATTCACCCAGTCCTTAAGTGTTGCTTACATTTCAGAGTCTCAATGACCAGAGCCGCTGTCCTAGATCGGTTGTCCTCCGGTAGACTGGAGAGTATACTCTTGATCGAGCCTTGCTTCGAGTCAAGACGGTCGAGCACTTTGGCTGCTTCGAAGTAAAAATTCATTGTGATATAGCTATTTACCAACTACAAGCAGTATCAGTCCCTGGAAACGCCTAAAGATGGGACGCAGCTGTAGGACCTGTCGACCAGAACAACAGACGTTAGCAAAGGTCTATCAGCACTCAGAAGGGTCAGGTTGATTGTTTCGTCACTTCCAATACAAGACTGGTCGGACAATGTAGATAATTTGAAGACATCATCCCCAGAAAATTTTGAAATGCTGTACTTACTGAAGTTCGAGGGCGAAGGCGCCACGGAAGCAGGAAAAAAAAAGAACGAAGAATGTCTGACGGAAGGACAGGCGAGGATATATTTCAAACTCCGATGATGAAGCATGCCGTGAAGCGCGTCCCCCCGTAAAAACGCGCACCTCACGTCGTGCGGTCGCGTACGAGTCCCTTCCTTTCCCCCGTCTCTCCCTCAGTGAGTCCTTTGCCATGCGCCCGCTTTGTATGTTACCTAACAAGATTTACCGCAGTGCCCGCTGAAACCGAATTATATGATCTTCTCGGTGTGCCACCAAGCGCCTCCGAAAGTACGTGCCGCCCTTCCTGACAGTTTACCAGTCTTATTTGGTCTGTGTAGACGACATCAAAAAGGCCTACCGGAAAAAGGTGCGGGAAGACACGGCTTTCTGCCAGATTGTAAATTAATGTGTATGGTAGGCAAAGGAGCATCATCCTGTGAGTAACTTTCTGCAGTACTAGTATGCTATCCGAACCGTTCTTGGTCTCTGTAGGATAAGGTATGTGTTCATCATTAGAATTCTCCCAGCTCCTCAATCTTTGCTGTAGAATCCCAATGATCCCGGAGCAGCGCAGAAGTTCCAGGAAATGGCCGCAGCGTTCGTAAAACTATTTGGTCCCGGCAGTACGGCGCTGATGGAGGGTGTGGCTCAGTTATGAAATATTGAGTGACCCAAACTCAAGAGAAGTATATGATAGGGAAGGTATTGACGGTTTGACGGGTAGCAAGGGTGGTGGTATGCCCGCGGACGCGGCGGACGTGTTCGCGCAGTTCTTCGGCGGCGCGACATTCTTTGATTTTGGCGGAGGGCCCCCACGCAAGCGCAAGGGCGAGGACACAGAAATATTGTATGATGTGACGCTTGAGGATCTGTACAACGGTAAATCGGTCAAAATCAATATGGAAAAGGAGGTCATATGCACAACTTGCAACGGGTTAGTGTACCTTCATCTACTCATTCATTCACTACTGACGTGTCCAGATCTGGAGCAAAGGGAAATGCTAAACCCAAGGAATGCACTCGTTGCGAGGCTAAGGGCTGGGTCTTCACGCAGACACAGGTATTGTCGCATTTGTTGGATGCTTCAGTCAGATGAACGCTTTCACCATCAGATCGGACCTTCTCAATATGGCACCATGCGTACTAAGTGTCCAGAGTGTAATGGAAAGGGTAATAAAATTCGGGAAAAGGATCGGTAAGTGTTGAAACCTCTTGCTGAAGTGGTTGCTCCCATGCTTCATATCAGCTGCAAGAAATGCAAAGGTGAGAAGACAATCAAGGAGAAGACTCGACAAGAGATCTTTATCGAGAAAGGTATGCCTGATGGGCATCGCATCGTTCTAACGGGTGCGGGTGACCAAGAGGTAAGATTCTTTATGATCTTGGAGATCGAAACTCAGGAGAATAGCCTGATGTACCCCCGGGAGATGTTATATTCAAGCTAAAATCTGCCCAACATCCTTCCTTTGTACGCTCTGGCAGTGACCTGCTTACGAATGTTAAAATCACTTTATCGGAGGCTCTCCTTGGCTTTTCCCGGATATTATTGACTCATCTTGATGGGCGTGGTGTGTTCGTTTCAAGCCCTTCGGGGAAGATCATTACGCCTGGGCAAACCATTAAACTCCGTGGAGAAGGCATGCCTACCTTCAAGAATCCTGATCACAAGGGTGACCTCTACATCGTCCTTGAGGTTGAGATGCCAGATGCTGTGTGGCTGCGCAGTATCGACCGTGAGGTGCGTGTGCTGTGTGATTGTAGGGCGATGCTGAGCATTATGACCATAGCAATTGGCGAAATTGCTCCCCCCTAAGAAGGCAAATATTGAACCAACCCCTGAGATTGTTGACCATGCTCCTTTTGAAGAGGCCGACCTTGAACACGTGCGTGCACGTTGTTTCCCGGCTAGTTCAGACTTCTTTGATCAAGCCTTTGCCTCGCAGTTTGGAGGTGATGACGACGACTGGGAGGATGAAAGTGACGACGATTATGATGATCATGAGATGGGCGGTCAGCCTGAATGTCGACAACAATAGCTTGTTTACGTCCCTGGACTATCTGTCACTCCACGCTCCCATCAACTGTATCTTACTTGCCCCTTTCAGTCAGTCTCTTCTGATTTACATACAGTTGTACATAGGTCACATAATGTTACTAATGTGCTCCTACCACCTGTGTTCGTGTTCGAATGCTTTCAACTTGCCGCTGTTCTAATTGCACGAATCCTTTGGCAACAACGGTTCTTCGTGTCCATGGGACTTTGCCTATGGGAGATTCCTTCCTAGTGACTTGCGCGATTGGATGGGGTCCTGCATGAATCTAGATTGGTGATTGTCTCTCATGTTCAAAGGATTTTTCTAACAATGTAGGGAGGATCACCAGATGCATTTAATACACAGTGGATCTTCCTTCTTGAGACTTATATCCTCCATGATATTGTGCATGATGGTGGTGATGGTGGTGATTAACAGCATCTGCATGTGTATGCTCAAGAGGGAGGGAGGGTAGAGAGAGATTCTACTGTATATTTATATGTTAAACAGTGAGTTATCCATTAAGGTGTGTTTGCCTGGTAGGCTAGGGAAGTCTGTGGTAACTATATATATTTTCAGATTATTCAAATATGCCCAAGATGGTGTTGTGCAAAGGTGTTATGGTGATATTTGTGTTATGTCTGCACACAAAGATACTAGTAGGTCAGTAGTAATGTGATCAGGCCAAGGTCATTACAGGGTTTGGAATAACAAAGAAGACTATTATAACTATGCATTTCCATCCTGGTAATTCTCCAACTTGACTTTGGAGATGCAGCACACTGGTTTTAGTGAAGTAAATTCTGCCTTTGGATGTTTACCCATCATTATTAGGCAGACACTCTAATAACCTCTTGATTTTGACTTGCATTGTCACTACACTGGCACTACATTCCACTATTAACCAGTTCCAATGTTGTATTTCCATGCTCCTTAGTTAGTTCCTTTTTTACCATCTTCAAGACTTTTTCTTTACAATCTATCCACTGTCACACTGACACTATTGCAGATGTAAACACTGCTGTGCCTGTGGCAGATGATATAGCTGGTCTCATCACTCTGTCCTCTCTACTGAAAACTCCACCAGCTTTATTTGATTTCAAGATACAGATGTGGTAGACCAGTGCTGGTATACATTCAAATGTACAGCATATGCAGGGTCAGACAGACTGTCATGAAACATATGAAGGTCTATTTCAGGGAACCTTTGTACATGTATTTTCTATTTTGTGATGGTTGTGCAAACTTGTGGAAGCCTGTGGAAGCTGGAAGGTAGCAACTGGGTAATGGTAACCTAGTAAGGTGATCTCGGTAGGTAACAAGCTACTGAGGGACTAAGGTAAAAGTAACTACATGTCTATAGTGTGATGAAAGCTTAGGCAAGCCACCTCTCATGCTTCGTGGTAGTAACTATGTACTGCTGATTACAAACTCCAACAATGGTTATGCAGGTGACATTACAATGTACTATCATTAACCTCCACCTCCATTGGTAAATTCCCAATTTTTCCATATTTGTTGAAGGCACAAGTTGTTTTGGATGCCAATCTCCAGCTTATGCCACCTAGGACATGTCCCATAAACAGTTTGTTCTGCCATGGATAAGCACAGTCTCAGGGATCACCATAGAGGTGACTCACACTCCAAATTTCAATACAATGACCTAGTCCAGTACACCAGCTGCGGCCAGCGGTGCACCCAGTTTGGACACCAGCACTGTGCTTCTGGTGCCAGGCTACACAGCATACCTAGTTTTAATTTCGTATACAGAAAATAGTAACTTACCAGTGAGGTGCGGTGTTCCGTGATTGAATTTTCTCTCACCTGGATCTGTATTAGTAGGAAGCGATTTGTAACTGTCTCAAGTGCTTATCGGAATAAGTCGATTCATCCGTAGTCAACAGGATCTTGGCACCGACTGCCCGGGGGTCAGATTCAAATACAAATAAGTTCGCATTTCCATTATCCTCGAATCACCCCCTTACATTTCATCCAGGAGTTTCTATTTTTGGGGCAACCTTACTGTGCTCGGATGATTGGTATCCATGGATCTAACCGTCTACGCAAATAACTTTTATCTGTCCGACTCCTGGGTATCTGGGTGATAATCAAAATAAGCTCCTGCGCAACAGAAACTTTCACGCTGGAACAATGCTGCATCTGAAGTACTCAATTTGCTTCCTAGAAAAAGTTTTACGGAGTGCGTCTGCTGCACAAAGAACATCGATAAAATTCCCTCCAAGGTTTTGGTAGTTCTGCAATGCAGCCTTCCTCATGTCATCCAGCACTGTCAGCAATGTCACTATGCTACTGATAGGAGAAAACGTGGGACGTATCTATTCCCGAATTATTCAGAAACATGATAGCGTCGTATTTAGCTAAATTTCCATCGGTGGGGTCAAACAGGACACCGACGGATGACGCCTTTAAGCTTTGAGTACCTCGATGGAAGGCTCGATGCCATCGTGCTTGTAACCGGTAGTTGCAGCATGGACGAGAAGACATTTCTTGAGAGAAAGGCAATGGGGGAAGTCTTCCCAATGAAGACTTCTATCTTGAAATGACAGCGGTGGAATCCGTCGGGCTTGGAAAACACTGCGAGGACAGTATAAAGAGGGTTCAAAAGGATCTAATGATGTGTTGGGTGAAAGGGCACTTGACATTGATAATCGTGTACAAGACATATACCCTCTATAATTTACCAGGTAGTACTTCAGGGAGCACCGGTAAGTAGATCCGAATGCCATTTCTGGTAGGTAGATTGGCCCCTGTTTCGTTGATTTAAAAGGCAACTTCAGTTGGGCCATCCTGACAGTCCTCCGGCGATGATAGCACCGTAACTAGCACATCATGTGTGGACTCAACGTTTGTAGCATTTCTCGAAAGACATGGTGCATTGCATTCCTTCCTCTCGTGGTTGCACGTCCTGTTCCTTCTCGTCGTAACCAAAGTCACGAGGAGACCTACATCCCACTCCTTGTCGTTTTGCTATGCCTCTTCCTTTTACTCTTCGTCTTATTGGCTGTTAAATTCCTGTACATGAAGCTGCGTCGCATAAAGACCATCCACAGGCCCGCTTCACTAGCGTTTCCCGTCGAGCTACAGTCTTCGGCATCGCTGTCATCTCACCGATCCACGCTCAGAGCAAGCAACGCGAAGAAGAAAGAGGGCCATTCATTCGAAGGTCTCCTACTCGGTTGCCTTGGGTCTCCAAGCTGGGAGACAAATATCAAAGCTAACGTTGATGAACAGACCAGAAGGCAGCGTGAGTCGTTCAACACCTACCAACCACGAAGGGAGTCTAGCATCCATTGGTCTCGGACGCTACACATGAGCCCCAGAAGGGCTCCCAGATCGAGCGCACTGGGTACGGATACAGCGTCGTACTTTGGCAACATCCGTGGAAACGCGTCAGCGAGCGCGTCTATGCAGGACTCTTCAAGGGTTTATGGTGATGAAGACACAAGGAACTCCATCAATTCTCTTGCTCGAGCTTGCACTGCGTCTTGTGACATCCATTCCTTAAGGGATCGCGCTAGTATCGCTAGTATTGACCGTGCAATGTCAACTTGTCCGGGACATGCTTCCATCAGGCTCGTAAGTAGCCCGAGAGAAAATGCTTCTTACAACTTCCTATCCGAAGGACCACCAGAAATCCTCCTGTCATCTCCTCTTATGGGAACTCGGGACTCTATCTTGCTGTCAAAATCCCACTTCGAGAGCGAGCGCAGTCCCGCACTTCCTTTATTACCCCTCCCCGCAGAGGTGTTTCCGAGTCTCGGGCAGTGTCCTGACTCTACTCCCACCCCTATTAGAACAAAATTGCCTGTCCTCCCACATTCTCCCTCTAGAGTGGTGCAGCTCCCTCTTCAAAGCGAACAGCGCAAATCAGAACACGAAACAGCCATCCCCCATGTCCATGGTGACGTCCCACGTCCTCCGAGTTGGGGGAGAGAAAGCTTCTTGCCTCTAGCACATTCTAAATTGTGCAATCCTACTGTCCCAAGTCGGTCTATTCCAAACGAGGTCCTAGTAAATGCGACGGAAAAGATGAACAGAAGGCGGAAGAGCAGGGGATCTCGGTCTCGGCACAGTCGTGCTGGTGTCTCGCCATTGCACTCGTCCCTTACTCTAGGCAACACAGAGCCATCGCCACCATTGTCAATGACGACCATTCATGACAAGGAGAATGATCCTCCTGCTTTCGAGATGCTTCCATTGACTACTGGTGGTGCTGCAGTCCTTCACCGCGCAAAGTATCAAAACGCTCATTTCCATGCCACCACTGGTCTTGGGGTTCGCCTTGTGGGTGAGCCGGACAATACTCAGATCAAAGGTGGAGTTCCCATGCGAATGCTTACCTCAGAGCACCTGGAAGGTATCGATACAGAATTTCCAGGAATTCGCCTCTCCGCCGGTAACGGGGAGATGGCGGGAATGCATGACTTATCTAATGCCGTGGACGACGGTGTAGCTCCGGCATCAATCTGGGAAGAGAAAGATGGACGGCAGTATGGGAAACCTACCCGGTAATCTCTATCTGCCTACCTTTCTGACATGTACTTACGCCTGTGTTGGTGTAGCGCGGAAATCGGCATCGCTCACTAGCATACCATTATGCAAGATATGATGCCGAGGAAAGACAGCTCCTTTCCCCTTAAATTTTTGCAAATTCCCGTTCTCTGCAAGAGAACCCTCGAACACGTCCAGTTTCCGTTTCTTTCATGCAGGCAAACGTACCCAACAAGAATGTAGCAACCATTCCGTTCTGCCATTATTATATCTTACTTCCGGTCATCCCCACCTTTAACTTTTTCATTTCATTTCCATCCACTGTGTATCGCTATTACCCGATCATGGCAGCTTATTATTGGAATTCGCACGACGAATAGAACCACTGAGTGTAAAGTGTTATCCTCCGTATAATCAGATTCATGTGTCAGTACAGCCAACCTCAGGTCAATGTGGTATTAGCTTTTCATGTGTCGTTTGCCATGATAATGACAAATAGGCACGTCAGTTCCACTCGTATTTCTCGAATTCTCGCAGGAAGTCCGCTCTTGCGACAGTTCCCGACTACGCCAGTGTTCAGTCCTCGGAAAGTAGTTCTGCAGGTAAACCTCAAGCTAGGTGATCTATATCACCTACAGGAAGGAAAGATAAATGACTTTAGCGTCCCCTACATTTTGAATAATGTGAGCGGCGCGTACATTACAAGGCACAGCAATGGATGGGGAATGCATGAAAAATATACAGTAATTTGTCATTAGTGAGTCGTACTTCGTTTGCTCAACGCTGAACTGAATCCAAAATATCGACAATGACGGGCTGGAAGCCCGGGCCTCCGCAGGGAACACGGACACCGTATACAACAGCCTTCGCACCCATTGGTTTGTTGGCAGCATTTACCATGATAGTTTCCCGCGGTTGCCTGCTCCCAAGACCCGCCTGAACTGCATCTGTGCCTACGCTAGCCTCTGCGCATTCACCAGTTTCACCAGTTTCGCTGGCCCCCATGTCTACACTAGTCTCCGTGGAGGGGTGAGCATCCCACGTGTGCACCATCGCGCCATGGGACTCATGTATGTGGCCAAAGCAGTGGAGAAGGGGAGGTCTCTGCATGTTGGACAGATGTGCCAGTAGCTCTGGGCAGCCAACATGCTGCTTGTTTAGTGCGAAATCCAATATAGTGTGAGGCGGTCCGTGGGTTAATCTGACAATCGGTGGATCGTATCAGTGAAAGCGACGAGTTTGGAAAGGCACGTACAGAATATCAACCTCTGGAATGGCCGAGACAAGAGCTAAGGTCTGTTTAGCATCGGCGTGCAGCACAATGAAGCTTTGGCAATACCGTACCCTGAGCCTCGTCCGGTCGATAGTTAAACGCCCAACCACCAAACCATGGTTGCCACTGAGCCGAATAACTGTGAGACAGCCCGCCATTTGCAGTTCTCGTGCGCACTGACCGGGAATCCATATATAGACCATTCCCTCCCTCCCTCCTTTGCTCGGAAGGTGTGCTTCTGATCCTGGAGGTACACTATACCAGTCTCTTCACTGTTGAACAGTTGCCTTATACAAGAAGAATCCTGAGGGGAGAGTTGCTTACGCCGCTGGGGGGGTTTACCAGAGAACTCACTTCCTTCTGCCTATGGAACCGGTAGAAATCCATTTCGTACCAGGACTCGTGGAGTGGTAAGTCGTGGTTCCCTGCAATAATACTTCGGTCCTTCAGCGCTCGTGCAGCCCAACGCAAACAACGACTAACATCTTGACTGGGTGTGGTAGGGTGCGCAGCCAGTCTACGGTGGTCTTTACGTGATCATATTTTCCAAGTAGACTGAGGTCACCGGAGTGCAATAGGACATCGCCTGGAGGGACGTCGAAGGTGGCGGAGTGCGTGTCACTTAGACAGACAAAGCGGGTCCACTGGGGACCGGGATGGGGAGGAGGGTGGTTCGGATCGTAGGCTGTATGGATGGTGGCATTGCGTGCGTTCAAGTGCTCCTTTCCGAACCGCATTAAAGAGATCTTTGAGAGCCATGAATTCATCGCAGCCTGTAACAAGATCGCTGGTGTAGGACTTGGAATCAGTTAACGTCACAGGAACCTGAGTCCAATCTGCTTAGTCAGCTTATTTAATAGGCCAAGTGACGTTGCATTGTCATTCCCCACCATTAATACGTCAGTGTAGCATTGGGACTATTTAGCTCTCTCTCTCTCCCGCTTTATCAGCCAGGCATCCTGGCTCCATTCCAAGGTCAGGCTATCATTCGGCGCTTTGTTCATCTCGTCCGCAGCAATCCACCATCACCCCTGTGCCTGGTTCGACGTTGCTATTCCGCTGTATCTATGTCCGTTAAGACGGTTCCAGTCTGTAACTTGGCCGATCTGAAGGATGGTCAAATGTGCGAGGTCATCTTCCACGCTCGCCTCTCGGGTGCTCACTGACTATTTCAAACGCACAGGAAAGAAATCGCTTTTGAGGGCGAAGGAAAGGTGCTCGTGTATCGCCTCGGTGATTCTGTGCATGCCACTAGTGCACATTGTACCCACTACGGGGCACCTTTGGCGAAAGGCGTACTGACTGCAGACGGAAGAGTGGTCTGGTGCGTCATCATATACGTAATGCAACTATTTCTGACCTAGTAAGCTAACAGCCCCTGGCATGGAGGTAAATATTGCTACTATCAACACGATATATCTCCATGCTGAGCCTCGTAGCTTGCTTCAAAATTTGCACCGGCGACATCGGTAAGTTGCACGCTCAGTAAGGATTGGTATCGATCTACTGAACTACTTCGAGAGGATGCTCCTGCCCCTGCGGCTCTCCATTCTTTCAAGACCCATATCACCGATGGCATGGTTTTCGTTACAGCCGACGTCTCTCGAACTCTCAAGAGTAACATGGCGAGAGCGCCTACCTTGCTTTCGACAGGCGCTGCCGCTAACGGTAAAGGTGTCGTTATCATCGGTGGAGGTTCTGGAACACTCCACGCCGTCGAAAGTCTGCGAGAGGTAACATTTCAACGACGTACCATGTGAAAGCTATTTTCCGACATGATTTGGAAGCATGGTTATTCAGGTGACATCACCATTTTGTCCAAGGAGATGCATGCTCCGATCGACAGGTTGGTCGCAGAAGGGCTTGCACTCCTTGCTTCTGACCTTTACTTTCAGAACGAAGCTCAGCAAAGCACTGATAACCGATCCAGCTAAGATCGAATGGCGAACCGCAGCGGATCTCAAAATCAGATACGGTACTACTCTCCGACTAGGGGTGGTCAGTTTGTTGACTCCATCACGTCGGTCGAAGGCTGATCATACCTCCGTTAGACTGTGACTTCCGTTGACACGTCCGTTAAGCAAGTTATCTTCGAAGGAGGGAAGGAGTCTATTTCTTACGACAAGTTGGTTCTGGCCATGGGCGGCACACCCCGTCGCTTGCCCATCGAGGGCTCTGAGCTCGAGAACGTCTACACGTTTCGTGGTATAGAAGACGCGAAGAAGGTTGACGGCGGTGAGTTTAGTGAAAATATGTTCCTATTCATCAGTTTTTCCATACACTCCGCGCACAGCTGCTCAAGAGGGGAAGCGGGTGGTCGTGATCGGCAGCTCGTTTATAAGTATGGAGCTGGTCGTCGCGATGTCGAAGCGCAAGCTGGCTTCCATTGACGTCGTTGGTGTGGAAGAGTTCCCTTTTGAAAGTGTGCTTGGAAAGGAGGTTGGGAAAGGTCTGAAGAAGGTAGACTTTCCACGTTTTCGCCAGGAATTTCCCCACTCATCTTCCCAAGTATCACGAATCACAAGGTGTCAAGTTCCATATGCAAAGCAAGGTGGATAAGATTGTCGCGTCGGAAAACAATTCATCCCAGGCATCAGGGGTTTCAGTCAACGGGCAGATCATCTCTGCTGACTTTGTCGTGATGGGTGTAGGCGTTGCTCCAGCCACTGAGTTCCTCAAGCAAAGCGGTTTTCGACTAGAGAGGGACGGGGGCATTCGGGTTGATGAATATATGCGCGTGCCAGGTCATGTCGACGTGTGTGCTATTGGTTTGTGCACGTTGATCATAGGTAAACCTCCGCATCGAATGTCTTTCTTTAGGTGACATTGCATGCTACCCTCAAATTGGCACCGGAGAGAGCAGGCGAATCGAACATTGGAACGTACGATAAACATTTCGTGTTCTTTTACCATGTCATCCTGAACGGATGTGGGCATCAGGTTGCTGGCAACCAAGGTCGGGCAGTCGGAATGACTATCTCAGGGAAACCCCAACCTTTCGTGAAGGTCCCGATATTCTGGAGCGCCCGTATGTTGACTGGTACAACATTAGAAAGTGTGCTGCTGACCAAACTTAGAGGGCCAGCAACTCCGATACTGCGGTTTAGGTGCAGAACACGACAATGTCATCATCAAAGGCGACCCGAGTGAAATGAAGGTAGAATTCCTTGCATTACCCTCGCCGACTATCCATGTTTAAACTTTCTGCAAAGTTCATCGCGTATTATGTCAAGAATAACCGTGTTGTCGCAGTCGCTAGGTCTGTGAAGTGTTGATCAAGCCTTACCGATATTGACATGCTCCTCAGCATGCAAAATGATCCTGTTGTTAGTAAGGCGTCCGAGCTCCTCCGCTTGGGACTCATGCCCTCGCCAGATGAGCTCAGGGCAGGAAAGGTAAGCGC
>JADGIP010000390.1:0-19076 GCA_016618355.2 Astraeus odoratus | reverse complement strand
TCTTTCGCCTTTGACTCCTTCTTGGTCTCCTTGTCCTTCTTCCCTTCTTCCTTCTTCTCTCCAACGGGCTTCTCCTGAACCGCTGGAGGAACAGCTTTGCCGCTTTCAGCCTTCATCTTCTTTGCGAGCTTCTTCTTTTGAGATTTGGATAGCTTGGCCTCGTCGGGCACCGGCACATCAGACTCGCGGGGGCGTTTCAGTGACTTCTTGTCTTCCTTCTCCACAGGCTCAGAGTCGGGCATTTCTGCATCCTCTATCTCCTCGAAACGGCTGCATATAATTAGGGCTGTATATCGCGTATTGTTTGATCGTACACACACCTCGCATCCTCGTCAAGGTCTGCTTCGTCGGCATCAATCTCAACTTCGACATCTGAGCTCACCTCCTCCAGATCATAGGCGTCCTCGTCCTCATCTCCGGATTCCATGTCAGAATCAAAAGGAGACTGGTCAACAGGCTGCTGGTCTGGGGATCATGTAAATCATCATCATGAAATGCAGATGAAAGAAGCGTGTACACACCAATGTAGTTACCATAAAGGTAAATAGGGCTGTCAAGCGTTCAAAAGCCGTGAGTGAAAGCAAAGGACACTCATGCAACTTTGGCGTACTTTTTGCCCACGAGTTCCAAGGTGTATTCGAGGTCCTTGTCAATAATAATTTCACAGGACGCTTGTTCGACCTATCCCCAGTCGCCGCTCTGCGTAAACACACGTATAGGTCTGTCCAGTGTACCACTTACCTTTCCAGGAGTGAGGGAACAGAGCACAGTGGTGGTCATCTTTTCGGCACCGCTCTCGTCATCCGATTCGTCGTCATCTTCGTCCATATTCACGAGGTTAGGGTACGAGAGCTTCACAGTGGTCCGCCCCGACTCGTCTGCAAGCTCGTCCGAGAGTGCCGCGTTTTTGATGAGGACATCACCCTGAGGGATGAACGTCTCTTTCTTGCCAGGTTGAAGAACGATGCTCCTGTTGCATAGTCAGCATAACAGCATGACGTTGGCATCAAGCAGGTGAACGTGCCAGGGTGCAAGAGCGACAGCCATTTTGAAGACCTGAGGGACTCTGGACTTTCTTTTTGGTACAAAAAATTTGTTTTTCCAAGTCGCGTTTTGGCTGATGAACGCGAATTCGAACTCCGACGTAATCTGGGCCTGCTTACACCGTTGCTTGCTCGTCGCGATGGTCAGTGAACTCGGCATTCTCGACTATCCGTGTCGCTGAGACGCAATGACGACAGTCGAATTCATTAAGACCTTATCTGTCAGCTGTCCGCTCGACGCTCACTGCAGCGCTCACTTTGCAGAGCTTTGCCTCACAAGTAAATCCCTGACACATTGTGCTATGATCAACCGGTGGTGATTATGTATCACGTATGCAGGTCGTTGAACGGCACAACAAGCCAGAAGTGGAGGCGCGGTGGGAGCCATTTCCGTGAAGGTGCTGCAGTGTTCTAACCGCTCGCGTAGAGGATCAACCGAGGTCCTCCTCACTCCACTGACGATATCGCGTAACGAGAACGAACGGGTACTGATCGAACCCTCCATAAACTCCGTACGCATGAGCATCAAAATCAAGCAAGCCGACGAGATCGAACGCATCTTGTGCCACAAATTCACGCGTTTCATGATGCAGAGGGCAGAGAGCTTCGTTGTACTGCGGCGCAAGCCCGTGCCGGTAAGCTCTGCTTGATCTCTGTCGAGTGTTCGCGCACTCATCATTTCAAGGGATACGACATCTCCTTCTTGATCACCAATGTCCATACGGAGACGATGCTCAAGCATAAAATCGTGGATTTCATCATTCAGTGAGCCTACCCCCTTTGCCATGCACTGCTGCGGGAGAGTCATTCACATCGACTAGATTCATGGAAGAAGTGGACAAAGAAATCAGCGAGATGAAGCTTACGTTAAATGCTCGTGCACGGACTGTGGCCGAGTCCTACTTGATGGCTGTACGTGTCGTGTGGTTACAGCTGCCTTGGCATTAATCCATTTATTTCAGTTTGACTCGTCATAATGAGCCTTGGATGTTTGTTACGGTTACATGTATTTTAAAGCCCATGTAACGTGAGGCACGCCGATACACCTGTTTGACTAGTATCCTTCAAGTTCGCAATGTCTGACTTATATGTGAACACGAACGACGTGCAATTGATGCGACTCCGTACAGTGAGGCATATTGCAGTAGGACAATTCTACGGAGTAAGTACACAACGATATTGCATGAATGTGACAAGTCGGAAACACGTGGGTCTATCTATGGATGCAATGCTGTCCGCGGTATCATGCCTGGATGATAAAATCTATGCCGTTCGAAGGGAATATAATGTAGAAGTAGACGGGGAATAACGAGATCTACCTTGACCGGTAGCACGTACAAACGTCCGAAGTATTGCAGTTCAATTAATGCTAAAACACAAAGAATTGAAAGTCGAGGGAATACGCTCACGGATTTGCGTCCGCACCCTCTGCTTGCCTGTAAATTCCCGACGACCCTTCCTCACCCGCACTCCACTGCCCTACCTCTTGTTCTCATCAATCCCAAGCAGGTGCAATGCCTCCTGATATCTGGATTCAAGAAGTCTGAATTCTACCTTCACTGAATCAAGAGTACCCTGAGCTGCAATGCAATCATCCATCAACTGCTTGCGGCTGTCATGCGCCTCCTTTAACTCTTTCTCTAGAACGCGGATGCGTTCTGACAACACCAGATCAGACCCTGAAGAACGCGTCGTGGTTCCAGTAGCACTTCTGCTCGAGCGTCCACATCCCATCTCATGAGCACTTCGGATGATGGAGTCGTCACTGGTTCCGTATACTGTACGGAACAATTCGTGAGCTGCAGATGTGTGGACATCGCTCTCGGGATCCATGGTATTCTCACGACTAATGTCTAATTCGCATGCTGCAAGCATGAGGAATGCAGGGCGTGTCACCGAAGATCTATAGGCGGACCGTTTGATATCCGGTGATACGAAAGAATGACCCGTAGTTACAGGACGAGCATGAAGCGCACCATTCTCCTTGTTTGCCTCTGATGCGCCGTCTATTGCACGAAGGAGAGCCTGGAGCACGGAACGCGCCGCTCTTGGACGACCAGTCCGCCTGTAATGTGCACTAATGACGAGATACGTGCCCGGGTCACTCTGCGTCACAGCTAGGAGGGCTAGAGGTACCGAGGGGTCATCTGGCAGGGAGGACAAACGATACTGCAAGGGATACCCTCGATATGTGAGATTCAGTTGATGATCGACAGCGGTAGCGGAGATTGAGGCGGGATTGGTAGCATTAGCCTGCTGATGTGTAGTCGGGGCACTTGAGACCGGCGATACAGGAGAGCAGACTGAAGTAACAGCTTTTTGGGATTCGTGAATATGCGAATTTCTTGGGGGATCATCCCAAGTCTTAAAGGAAGCGGTCCTATTCTCAGAAGACGACTTCGAGTTGATAGCCCCCTCGTTCGTTGTATCAAGTAGTCCAATGGAAGCACGCAAAGCATTGCCTTCTCGTTTCTGCGCGCTCTCAGAGCCCTTCGTTGCGCGGAGTGTCCCTTTCTTGGCCGTCCGGCATTTTGGTCCCGAGCGATCTAATGACAACAAGTACTTGCGCAGTGTATCTTTGTGCTGATGAGACTGGAGTCGGGAGCATCTGGTAGTAGGCAAGCGCTGCGAGCACATGTCCCCGCTTGAATGACACGATTCCATTTTTCTCGGAGGCGATCTCTGTCGTTTGTTCTGATAGGTGGTCGTATGTGATAGGGGGGCACAAATGTCGGTTAACTCTTTCCCCATGGCACGCTACGTCACGGTCTGACGGAACGACCTTAGCTTGAGATAATTATGGGTATGTATGCCACGAGCTACTGCGGCTCAGTGATTCACCGTCGAGGTGACGCGCCAGTACTACACACCTAAGTGGAGCGAATGCCAGACACTGTAGCGGACAAGGTTCCGTCACGGTAGGTAGGTGTGGTCGTGGTGGGATGAATGAAAGCGTGATGTGTGGATAGCATGCATTTACACGGCGTGCTCCGGTGCTACGGGAATTGCTTCGACGATTCGTGCATGACGTCCATGATTTCGTTCGATAGTCAGTGCACAGGGCCTTCACGACAGTTTCTCTCTCGGCTTGCAGGCTCCTACTCACTCAGTCCAGGCCCGTTCATACACTGCAGTACCTCGTCGACCACAGTAGCCTAGCTACTGTTCGAGTGATAAGACCTCGGGCTGATTTGCCGCAGATCTCCTGAACATGCGAACTGATGGTTCCAATCAAACCCATCACACGACGGTCCGTGCAAGGGTTGAGTGACGAAGTAAATCCATGTTCCGATAGAACCTACACAATGAGTGGTCCAAAGTTACCGCTGGGCCGGTAATGCAACCTCGTCATCCCACCCTTTATATCTAGCCAACAAAGCCAATCTCATGATTAACAGAGCATATGCAATCAACATGAATACGAGAAAGTATATCGCAACGCTGGGTTGAATCGCCCACTGTCTGTCAAGTATATAAAAAAATGTACCGGGAAAGCGGCATAGTCATGACACGGGGACATTGGAAGCATCGAGACCGAGCGGGAGCATCGTATGATCCCTCAAAGCTGATTTTTCCCATGATGACCTGCGAAGCTGCTCCCTGGATCAGCTTTGAATCTGTTGCACCCAAGTTGTCCACCTACGTGCTCTATTGCCTCCTCAGTAGACAGGATATTCATATGATCCGGGATGAGCCCATCATTCTTGCGGAGAGTATCAAGTCAGTATGGTACGTATGATTAGAGCGATGTCACATACTAGGGCCAACTCGTCCAGATTGCGGAATGCAAGCCGCATATCCAAAGGAAGTTGAGTTGGTATGATCAAAACATGCACAGTAGGTGAAAATGGTTTCGACGTTGCCAAAAGCTTTGACATAGTCTTTAAACAAAAGTAAGCCCGGAGTCGCAAGGGAAAGTATTGGTGACTCTTACTATCACTGTGTTTACGGCCAGCGTGATATCATTACGTTTCCCTCTCGCATGCTTACCCACCAAGACAAAGAACTCCCAGACACAGTCGATTATATACACCGACTCGTGCAGGATGGTCTCCGCTGACAAGAGCGGGACAGGGCGGATCTGTATGCACATGCTCGGTGTCATTCCCTGTACTGTCAGTGACGTGCCGTACTAACCGGCATTGTCCCATTCTTTGATTCGATCAACCAACAACGAGGTTCCGAAGGGACAGAAGAATTTCTCCATCTCCAATAGTCAGCCTTTGCATAGCAATCGGGTTCGCCCACAATCATCCAGAATATTTCGTCTTTCGCATCGTCTTCGCCCTCTGTGAGCTCGATGACGGTTGTTCCCGTGGAAGTCATACTCTTTGCGTAGTCGAGCGCTGCCAAGCGTTCAATGTGCAGTGAACCAGTGCCATACCATACGTAGACGCTGTCCAGAATGGTGACGCAGTAACTAAAGCCGGAGCAAAGGTTGCTGATTTTCTGAGATGGGGAACAAACGATGAGAAGTGAGTATCCAACGACCAACGCCTCACGTACAAGGTCTACTTCGTCGATCAAAATCTGATCGATGCTTGACCTGACTACATGCATGGTAGTATTCTCCGATGACCAGTGACCCCGAGTCCCCTGTAAAGTAGCACTCAGCCTATGGGGGACACACCTTCTGCGGTACATACCTGTCGTATTGCGAGTTTTCCTCCCAACACATGAACCAGTTCAGGTGGTTCAGTCTGCTGATGAACGAGCTCCTGTATCATAGCCGCAACATTTAGAAGACGCAACCAACCTCGCGCATCGACAAACTCACAGCTGACACCCCATATCTCCGTGCGAGCTCCGCAAGCTTCTTTTGTTCTCGTTCCCCATACTGACACTTCCGTCCCCTCCAACACCACACCTTAGTAACCGCAAGCCCACTTTGTCGTGACTTGGCGCGGTAAATAATCGTGAGGAGCTCAGTGTCATACAAGATGTTGGAGTCCTGCTGAATGAGCGTGACACTAGAGTGCAGAACGTTCATGACTTCAACAGAAATGGTAGTTAGATCAGAATTCGGGACAAATGTCGGTGGACTATTGATCCTCAGGAGAGCCTCGACATCAACACGAGGTAGCGGTTCGTCTACATGATCTAGTCTGCCAGTCAACAACAAAACGATGATAGAGCACATCGTTGTACCCACCGATGTGCACCACTTTTGGCTCTTTCGGACTCACAGTACCCACATCAGTGGCCGGTATGCTGGGTTTCAGGTTGTTCTCTTGGGCAATTTCCTTCTCGGTGGCTTTTGACAACGTATGGGCTGGTGTGGGAAGAGGTGTCCTTTCTTCTTTCAGGGTGGGCATGGCAATCGCAGAGTATCGCTCGTAGCTCGACTTTCGTCTCTCCATCAACGGAACTGTGCCAGAGCCGTGACCCAAGCCGGAAACCATTCCCAGATTGGGGCTTGGAGGTGGACGCGATAACGCTGGATCCTGATGAGCGTCATTCAGCGCCTGTGCAACGTCCATAACGAGTGCGCGATTTCCCGTAGTGGGAATACGCGCACTTCTGGTAGGCGAGGCGGGTACTGTACGCTCGGCCTTGTCTGTCGACGTCACCTTCAGCACGTCATCTCGCATACTCTGTGGAATCGCACTGGGAGAGGGACCGGTGAGCCCAGGAAGGGCACGACGTCCAACCATGCCATGCGGCTTGGGACTTGGAGGTGGACGCGTGGTAGTGGTCGGAGAAGTTGAAGGTTTCACGCCAATCAGGTTCGGCTCCGTCCAACGGTCGGCAATGCGCCCTGACTTGCTGGGAGGGGTTAGCTTAGACGGGGACGCAGGCTCAGATTGCGATCCAATGGCATGATCTGAACTAGTAGAATTTACTGGAATTGGGGAAGATTGAACACCAGGAGTCAAAGGCTCCATTGTGGTTCTGGAGACGCTACCAGACTTGTTCAGTTGAGTCTCGCCGCCACTGTGGACAACAGTCCGACCCGTAGGCCCAGATTCGTTAGGATTTTCAAACCTCGATGCTTTGCGCGGTTTTCTCGCCCTTTCTCTTGTTGGCTGCACAGCAGAAACAACACCAGTACAGAATGCAATTATCGCAAGTCGCGACATGACACCATTAAAACGAAGTGACATGTAGCATTGTGATTGTAGCGTAAAGCGTTTGCAATCAAAACGAAGGGGAAACAGAATTAAAAGTGATCCAAAAACGAGATCCATCAACCATCGATTCCATTCAGTGTTACCGAAGAGGACGCACATGACTCAGTGGTATTCCAGGCGAGGATGGCAACGCAGATGCTATTATTCTCGGCGTCTTTGTCGATATTACTGCGCCTGGCCCAGTGGCATAGTCACTGGCCCCAACCCCCGACCCCGCCGTCCCCTCTGTTTTAACTCCTAGCTCGTCGACGCCCGCAACAAGTGGGTTGTCCCCGGTCTTGGCGGGCTTGATAAATGAAACCATTGTGCTTGCAGAACCGAGCTTTTCATCTGCATCATCCGACTTCTTAAGCGACGTTTTGGGGATGGCTGGCATTGATACTGTGCTTCGCACAGACCTCCCCGTATCGTGCGTTTTCACGGGTGGTATACCCTCCCCTTGCTTCGGGGTAACGGTATGAGATCGCGTGGGAGAAGAGACCCTTGGTGATCCCGACGGCGAGAAGCCACTGCTGCTCACGGCGGGTTGCCATCGGTCGAGTACAGACGCCCTCCTAGCACTCTTATCCCGTGCCTCACTTTGTGGTTGAACCTGGCTCGGGGAGGGCGATGAGAAGATACTCTTCACACTGGCTGGAGTACCTTGTGTCCCAGCCTGACTAGCTTGCACGATACTCTGTACAAATCCACGGCCTTGCAAGCGACTTATAGAGGGCGTAGGGTCCTTCGCAGAGCCGGTCTGTGCACGGAGAAACGCAGTAGCACCACCACGCTGGGGCTGTGGGGAGTGTGTTGTAGGGCAAAGAGATTTGGGTTGCACAAGCGCAGGAGGGCACGGCGACGCGATACCAGAAGGAGGGTTAGGAAACGTCGGGGATTGTATCGGTGTCTTAGTGTGCTCGTTCCCAGATGGTGCTTCGGCACGTGATCCTTCTACAGGGGTTTTAGCCCGGAAATTATTAACGGGCGTCTTTAAGCGAGACTCGATGACCACTGGCGTCTCTGGCCAGGTATCCGCGGTAGGCGTCTTTGGACGAACATCTGCAGCAGCTGGCGTCTTCGGACGACCCTCTGCCGCAGCAGGTATCTTTGGGCGTAAATCTGAGGTGGGTGTTTTAGGGCGAGTCTCAATGGCCGGGCTTTTCGTTCGGGTATCAAACGACACGGCTTTTCCAGTGAGATTCTGAAACAGCGGACGAGATGCGATGCCGGGCGTATTAATCCTAAGGTCTGCGGGAGAACCGCCTGTGGGTGTGCTCAGCCGGCGTGCGCGGACCCCGCTAGCACTAAGACCGAGAGCCTGGGGCTGCGGAGGTGCTCTCTCCTCTAGCTTCTCTACATAACGACGTGCGGCAGCCAACGTACTTGTGGTGCGTGGGCGGGTAATATCAGATATGGTCAGTCGAGGTGTGGTTAATAAAGTCGCACTAGACGGCGTTGGTAAGCTAGCAGATGACGCAGCCGCAGTCGTGGATGCTGCAGTGGCAGCAGGACTAGCTCCACCCCCTTTGCCGACCATTCCGGGCATTGCAACACCACCTCGTCCAAAGATGGGATGAACAGAGCCATGCTCGATACGTCCATCGTGCGCAGCACCAGCATCGGCTTGAGGTTCATGCCGCTTCAATCGGGGTCCAGATGCTGAGCCGCCCATGAACTCTGCAAGAGAGATGGGAGCACGTTTGTGTCCCGACGTTGCGTCTCCCTTGATCGTCACAGAGGATGTTGCCTGCTTGTCTGCACGCGGCGCATCTGAAACTAGTGAACGACTGATCACGGGAGACGGTCCTTCCTGAAGCTTCGCTTCAGAAGTAGATGAGCCCCAGACCAGACAAGAAAACGATGAGGATAAGAGTGGTAGCCCTCCGATGGTAGGGAAACCTACCTATGTCAATCCCGTGCATTCCAACGCCGAAGTCACCACTCTGGCCTGTCCTGAGTCTTCTCTGCCTCGCAAGCCTTGCTCGCACGATCTCCTCTTCCAGACGGCGCTGTTCGGCCTCTTCGTCTGCGTCGACCTGGCGCTGCATTGCCTTGATCTTATTTGTCCATTCTGCAAGAGCTGAGTCGGCCGTGGCATTACCTGCTGAACCTGATGAATGGGTCGGGGCAGGGGGGAGATCGAATCGTGCTGAACGCGGTGTAGAGGCCGCCGACATCGCTGTTCAGTCTCGCCTGACGTCCTGGATGTATTTCTCCCACCGATAATTCAGGCTGGACAGACAGAATGGATGGTCAAAGGGTATTGAAAGAGATCGTGCACGGGGGCACCTCGCCATTGCAAGCCGCATGCGCCAGCATGATATGCAGGGCACATGCTGACGTAAATACGTATGCCGGTTTAGGGTCGTAACTCAAATAAGTTCATCAAGAAAATCCATAGGAAAGTAGGTACAAGCAAGTCCTCCGTAGTGCTACATAGTTCATCTTGGGTAAGTAAAGTCCATCGATGTCCATTATTTTTTTGTTTTATTTTTTTTCTTTAAGACAAAGGGGTTAAAGTTTATATCATGCTCATGCAAAGATAACAAAGGTGGACGACACTGCGACGAGCATAACAGCGCCGATGTGCAAACCGCCCATGGACAGAGCAGCGGCACCTCCCGTACTGCCGCCACTGCTGGTGCTGTTACTGCTGGATGCAGTCTCTTCAATATCAGAGGGCATTTGACCGTCTGTAGGCAGATCGATCAATAAATCATTAACAATGGTAACCAGACCGAACGCACCGACAAAGGAGGATCCGCAATAGGCACTCACGGAGCTGGTCGAATTAGCAAGCAGTGCAGGGTAGTCCTGCGAAGCAATGGTGTATGCTGCCTTACTACAGTCACCACATGTCACGTTCTGCGGGACGGACGTGCTTCCTGACGTAAGCTGGCCTACCACACCGACGAGGTTACTGAGCGTCAATGTGGTGGTAGCATTTTGAATGGCATAGAGGTCCTCCGTAACGCAGAGTTGGTTGACTGAAGTGCTGGAAGCAGAATTGGCATAACCAACAGGTCGCAGTGAAATAGAAAAGCTCACTCCTTCAAGCACCAAATCTGACGAATAGTGGGATAAGCATCCTCGAGGTAAGTGGTCAGGTTGGCAGTATCGCTCGTCGAGAAGCCGAGCTCTCCGAGCTCGGTCGAACAACCATTAGTGATGTTGGTAAAAATCGCCTGAAGCGAAGAATTACTGCAAGGACCAAGGGCGCAAAGTCCAGACAACCAAGAGTCGACACCCGGGATGACGGAGGAAGTCGAATTTGTGAGAGCTAAGGAGACAATGCCATTTGGATTAAGACATGCAGAGTCGGGGGAGCCCGCAACAGATATTAGTGCTGAGCTACACTGCGACGAAAGACTATGTCGGGGGGTTGCATGAGCAGCTAGGGATAGGACGGCTTGTAAAACTTACGACTGAGCAACGGCGAAACCAGCGCCAGCGAGGAGGAGAGCGGATCTGAAGAACATGATGACTACGTGGAGAGAGAGAAGGGAATGAACGATCCGCAGCACAAGTGGGCCTTTTATACCAGGTCAGGGTGAAGTCAACATGCATTACTTATGCCTTTGGTTCCTTTTGTTGCCGATCTTGGGCGCTCCACTTGACAGTGCTTGGCTGCGGCTCGTGGCGATGTCTGCTCCCCGCGTTCAAGGCTCCACTTCGGTATTCTAGACTGTTAGCTTGTTTCCCGCATAGCCAAGTCCAAGCACAATCACCTGTCTTTCATTGCGAGTGCGAAGAGCAACGCTGGTGTCAGATCGTCGTAGGCTCGTGCGCGATTCAATTTCCTCCAGACGATATTCCTGCCAAGCTCAGGCACCGCTTCGCCGATCTCCACGCCATTATGTTCTTACATAATCCTGTCGATTCATTCCAGGCCGCAGAAAAATATCTGCTATGGACATTGAATAATAAGCTTGTTGGAGTTTCCTCGCTATCTACTCCAACACCTTGAATCTACATAGTGCAATGGGAAAGTCAGGCACTGCTAACTAACGTAGAGGCATAGCCTTGTGTACTTCGTTCTTCGGGTGAGGTCCACGCCAGGCATTGCCACTATAGTACAGCGCTACTTCTACAACGTGCTGTACCATACATAATATTCACTGCGTTTGCATCTCATAACTGGGCTCATTTACAGCTATTTCATCAAGGGGCGATCAGCCGTACACATAATACATGGACTGGCTCTCAAATACCTTGGCTAGTGTGGCGGCAAATATTACACCCCCTAAGTTCCAAAAGGTTCGCCAAAGCACTGCTTCGTACCTCGTGTGGCCAGCCCATCAAATACTTGCCGTCCGTAAACAGCCAATGACCCTTCAAAGAGCCGGACAAGGCATAGCGCTAGACGGTGCCACTTGACACCGTCACCTACGCTAATTCGGTGCTGCATTGCCTTGATCTTGCCTGGTCAGCGGGTAGGTCAATGATGAATCGTGCTAGATTGCATGTGATGTCTACCAACCCAGACATCGTTTCTCACTCTCGCACGCTGTGGCTTGTCTTCTCGATGAAGACTGGTTTGCGTTCGCAGTTAAAGCATCGGCTACTCAAGGTCATTCTAGGAATGCTTAGGAAAGGTCGGCAGTCCGTGGGCCAACCATAGTGTCATGTACATGGTCCACATTTGTCCGTGTGTTCAGGGCGGTGCTGAGTTTGAAACTCGCGTGAAGATAGTAAAGCCACACCGCAGTAAACGCAGTAGTGCCGGTGTCCCTGTGCTACTACTGGTAACTGGATGCGGCAATATCGGGGGTACCTCTCCAGGTACGTGGTTAAATTGGCAGAGTCGCCCATCACCGCTGCAGGTATCGGTAAAGATTATCTGAAGGGAAGAACTACGGCCAAAGTAAAAAATCTGGTCAACCAGGAATCGAAGGCCGGGATGACAGAGGTGATCACTATTCGGACAAAGTGAATGGATTGATGCACGCAACAGATACCAATGTCGATATTGAGTGAGGCAAAGGACCAGGTTGTGAAATCGAGTGAACCACTATGAATGGGCCGACCTATGTAGACTTGGGGATTCGCCAGTAACAGCTAGCTTGGCGCACGATTATTTCTATGTACTTATCATTCCCTCGCCAGATCCTAGATCTATTCAGTAGTCTTTTGCAAACTGACACCAAAAAACAAACGTCGGAGACCGACTCTATCCCACTGGGAAAAGCATAATTGCAGGATGTCCTGGCACCACGTACTTGTATTCGAACCCAGAGCGAGGGATGTCCGGCTTACACCAAGCATGTGAGAGTATGACAATCGTAGACTCAGGCTAGGGTCTGGTGTCCGAGGATCTAGCTGGTGGAGGCATTCCATACCTCTGTCCCGTCTACAGTTAATGCCATACGCATCGCCTTCAGAAACCTTCGAGTCGCTCTTCAAGATGGCCCAAGCATCTTGTACCGATCCACTACCCAGCCCAATGTATAAACAGTAGTAAGATCCCTAAAGGAGTCCGGTGAAAAATGGGCTTGTCAACTTTACAAGGACAACCATATCATGGATAGCAGTTCAGAGAAGAAGTGTAGACGGCATCGCAGAAGCTGACAGCTAACAGAGAGCGACACTCAGCTCTCTACCTTGACATATTGCAGTATTGTCCGGGCAAGGCGGACGAATTCTTCTCCGTTCTTATCTGTACGATCGCTCCCTTTCTCCCAGTGTGACAGGGTGCTCTCGATGAGAGATAAAGCATCTTGGCTAGAGTGTTCTTCGACCCACCGCACGTATTCCGCTTCTTGCCAGCCGTGCAATGTATGCGGGAGGGGGATGGGGGATCGTACAAGAATGTGATGGAGCACAACAAGTGGCGGGAGACCAGCCGTGCGTTCGGGAGATGCCAGGTGCGAGTTCTCGAGGAACAATAGGGGCCTGAAGTCCTACGTTAGACATCCGAGTACATAAGAATAGCAGACGCGAGCGCACCGCATAGCTCGGAGTGTCTTGTATTCTTCGCCGATGCTCTCTAGATTACTGCCGCGCTTGCTTTGCGGGTTGTTGACCAGGAACGCATTCAGAGTAAACTCCAACTCGGTCATATCCGTTGTAAGCTGCAGTTTCCCACTCTCACCAAGGGGTTTAGCGATTGAGGCATGTAGGACAAATATCCTGATCACGTATTTGACGATATTGGGGAGACTAAGGACAACGTATTCCCATCAGGTAATCTCGGTCAATAAGAGAAAAGAAAGTCCCATACCATAGTCGTGTGGCCTCCGGAGCAAAATTATTGAGAACACCAGTCTTGATGAAGTTCAACTTGTCGACAAGATCCTTCATGTATAAACTCGATCCAGCCATCCCGGCCATAGGATCCACCGCTCTCTCCAGATCAACCCTGTGAAGTCGACACACGATTGCTGCAATTTCCCTGCGGATAGCCGTCAGGAGCGGTTCAATGACATGATCATATCCCGAGTGGATTTTCTGATGATGTCAATTGAGCCAACGTTAATCACCATGTGGAATGACACATACATCAATGCTGGGCTTAATTATTGCCGAAACTGCGTTTGAATGTTCCTCCATGAGTTTGTCCAGCTTCACCCAGCAATGATACAAATAACTGGCGACTTGCCCATTGAGGATCTGTTGCGGTGTGGCGAGCGGGCCTAGAAGTGAAACTGCTGAACGGTCCGTAGCGATCTATCATATAATCAAGATACAACGTAGGCATGCGCTTTGCAGGGCGGCTCACCAAAGTGTCCGCCTTTGTAGCGACGTTCTCCAAACTCGTCGCTACGTTTTTGGCTACAGCACGCACCAAGAGGGGATCGAATCTCGCAGAATCAAGCTCGTTGGTGACTGTACGAATGATGCCTATTGCCTCGTTGGCGCCCGGAGGAGCCCTGATACCTGCAGAAAACGCTTGCGCCACCATCTCATTGAGTCTTGTAGACGAACGTGAAAGATAAAGACCCTCAAAAGTAGCAAGCGCACGCAGTACGAGAATAGTCTCTGCTCTATTGGGTAGAGGTGGATAGTTAGTCTGTATACCTGATCCAGCATTTAGTTGCTTACTTACGATTGATAAGTTTGGGTGTATACAGTATCGGTATGTACTGCAATACTAGCAAAGAACTCGTGGAAGAGACGTAAGAGCTTCGGGTATCCAGAGGCCAATGTTTGCTGAAGGAACGTCGAGCCTACATGTCCAAGCTTAATTTCCGTAGACAACTAGGCACTTCAACACAGACTCACTTTTGGCGGCGTCACGAGTGTATTTTTCTAATGACTTTGCTAGGGATGTCCAGAAGGTGGAGCTCGGTTTGTTCTCTACGGTCTACAGTCGTCTTAGGTGCTAGCGTTGAGCACACCGAAGAATACTCGCCTTCATTGACTCGTCAAGGAATGATATACTCGTGACAGGATCTTTCTTCAAGTGCAACACCTTCTCCAGTGTATACACCTTCGAGAACAGTGGCGTCATTCAGCATATGCGCACCAAAGAGAAGGGATCCTTCACCTTAACACAACATCCTGACATCTGCTCGACGAGGGCCTCCAGTCTTACCCATAGCGCAGCTGCGAACTGGGGTGCAGTAACGTTTGTCGGTTCGGTGCGCACGCGAGACTTGTAAAGTAGACCTTGCGAGACCTGTTGAGGTTCTATCCCGGCAAGCAAAGCGAGTGAGAAATCGGCGTCACGAAGGGCCCACGAGCAAATAACACACCCTTGGCCAAGATCTCTTTGGATATGCTCGAAAGATCAAACGTATTACGAATCCGGTCCTCGACCACCTCGCTTAAATCGCCCACCAGGCGTGCAACGAGGCTTGGTAGCACTCTGAGATTATAGGCTGTTTGCAGCGACGAAGCAATAAGTGACTGGTCCTGCCGTCGCCCCTGTCAGCACTGTATGTAGACAAAGGTGAATACAAAACTTGCAAGTGATGTGAGCCCCTCGATGACCATGGCCTCCATTTCTCGGGTGACTTTGGTCCGAGCATCGGATATCAGAGGGATGTATGCAGCGACTGCATTGACAGAGCGAAGAGGTATGGGGTCGGTGCTCCCTAACAGCGCGTCTTCATTGGCTGACGCAGAGGATTGGCTGCTTCCGTCCAAGCCTTCAGGCGCATCGTCGAGTAGCGCACCGAGTTCCGCGATACTAAGTGCAGCTTTCGCAATCACTCTCTCCTTCTCTTCCTGATGTTCTGCGGGCCCGCTATCCGTACCCGGAGCACCGGCCGTTTTTCCATGACCCTCCTTCAGGTTGGCGACGGACTCATACCCCGCTAACTCGGCCATCTGCGCCTCGAGACGCTTCTGTAGTAAGTAGAACCTCGCAGTCCGTCTCAGCGCATCATTTGCTTGATGGATCCGCTGCAAACGCGTGACATACACTTGGAGGGACTGATACGGGACACGGATCTTCTGACGGAGTCTGTACAAGACATGTTCCGGGCGGAGATTAGCGCTCGACTCCCAACACACTACAAGAAGTCTACCTTTCGATGGAGGATTCGACGTCATCCAGACCTCGTCGCACGGAAGCGAGCGACCCCGAAAGCTGCCTCACGTTCGACGCATGTTGCAACAGGTCCTCATGGTGCGTCGTAACCTAAGTGGGTGCGCATGTTCCGTCATAGTGCATCGTTCATAGCTCAATGATGGCCTGCACATACCAACGCCTTGATCTGCTTACTTACGTCCTCGATACCAACGTCCAGCTTCGAAATGGCGATGGATATGTCCTCCCTCGCAGGTTCTAATATCGATGCCGTCCCCAACCCTGTCCCGATGCGGGTTCTATCTATCCGTGTTTGGGTCTGCGCCTGCGAGGACGATACAGTGTTGGATACGGATGGATAAGGGTACGGCTCGCCTGCTAGGATAGCGTTGGCGTATTCGTTGGCATCGAAGTCTGGTCTGGCAAAGACGCTATAGTCTATAGACAACTTGCCATGAGTAAAACGCATTGGTACACAAGTACCAGGAGGAGCGGAGCACCTGTCATATGATGGCCTTCCTCATACAAGGTGCTGATCGAACTTACGAGTCGTGGCTATGCATGAGGGGTAAATGGGCACGAATCACGATCACGTGACTGGTCACACCGCGTCTAGGTCAGCGCGTCGTGGGTCCCTATTTCATGAGTCTGGAATATTATCCGGTCAAGAGAGCGTCTACAGTTGGAAGTGCTTGGGCACTATGAAAAATAAAGCGTGATCGAGAGTTAAGGTAGAAGTACAGAGTCAGGTCGAACAACCGTGGGTTACGTACACAACGGGGCTACGTTTGGCAGGGCTAATGCATCTAGAAATGAGTGTATTCCCCCTTCAGGCGGAACAGCTTACAAAAGAATCAAGTAGGGACTATGTGAGGACGCAGGTGATACATCTAGGGCGTGAAGAGGGTGAGGGACGTAAGAAGACAAGACAAGAGATCCTCAATGAGATAGAAATATATGGTGCCAAACATTGTGCAGAGTATACGTAGATAGGGTGGAACGGAGGGCGAAACAGAAAGAGGTCAGGATGAGTAAACAAAAAATAATAAGGAAAAAAAGATGTTATAGCTTTACAACAACCAACCAACCGGGCCAAATGAAGTCGATATTTCCTGTTTATACACTTCCAACTTGTTGCTTCGGGTGACCAGATAACAAGGACGCATGTCGATGCTGGGAAGGCGTAATACCATGCTATCTAAGGTGGTCAAAGATTCTTTTCGGTGAGATGAATGGAGAGTAAAAGACGAGCAGGGGTCGGGAATGCATGATGATGCCTAGCAGCGGTGTTCGGTGACGGCAAAGATCGTGGTAGTGGGGTCCATGATCGGCATGTTGATCGTCATGTCGTAGTGATCTAGAGAGTCCGATATACTACAAAAATGATATGGCGACGCGAGTGGCGAATAATATCGGGAGTGTCGTTCTATGCCCACGACTGGTGGTCTAGCGTCTGCGCGTCTTAGGCCTCGCCCGCGGCTTAGGCCGGGCGTCCACAGCCATCGTGTTCTTCCCTGCTTCCTGTGTAGAGGTGGTAATCTCTTCTCTCTTCTCTTTCGCAATCTTTGGGGACGCCCTGCTGCCCCTAGAATTAGCAGTACTCTTCGTTCGTCTGCCCTTCCTCACAAGGGGCTCCTCATGGTCCTCTTCTCTGCACTCCTGTGTATTACCTGCTATGGCTTCTTCTGCCACAGTGATGGCAACTTTGTTGGCATCTTTCTCCTCCCCCTCATATAAGCTTACAGCCGTGCTCGAGCCAGAAGCCGATCCAGTAGCCGAGTCTGCGGAACTAGAAGGCGACTGCCTACTTGAGAGCGTCGAGAGTGCACGTGCGCCAGTGGGAGGCGTCAGAGTTGAAGCTAGGGACACAGGGGAAGTGGAAGCCGTAGTCCTCGCCTTCGCCCTGGATGTCGCCGTAAAAGTGGAGGCGGAGGCTCTCGTAGTTCGACGGGCCCTATGACGTTGGCGAGAACTCTTTCGCGTCTCGAACACGTCCTCTGCCTTTGAGTCCGCTAATATGGACGGTACGTGATCATCTGAAACGGCACCTTCTATGATCTCTAACTTGGCTTCGGCGGTGAGAGCGGGTAGCGGGAGGGAAGATTGATCGGCTGGCGCCAACAGCAGCGAGGATCCAAGTTGTGTGGGTTCAGAGCCCACTGTAGTCTGACCGTCCGAGCCAGCTTCGCCTGCGAGGGCAGGATCAGTACCAACATCCACCACGGGCACCGAAATGACCGATTCTGGTGCAGAGGGCGTATTCTTGGCAGACGTTCGCATGGCTGCGCCTGCTGGCTCTTTGGTCGCATTCGAAACCGCGGCAGCTCGACGGGTCTTCGCCCGCTTCCTTGGAGGAGGGGTAGCTGCTTCGTCTTCGTCCCCTGTCTCATCCGCACTTGCTGTTCCCCCTCCAGCGCTAGCACGTATGATCGCGGCCGGCTTGCGCTTGCGGAGATTCATCCTATTCTCTGGTTCGGAGTGGACATACGTCGCGTACCATGGGAGCCCTGCAAGGCGAGGGGCATATGCATGCTGCATGCTCGATAGGATCCAGAGGTTCTCAGGTATGGCGATCCAGCCGATTGGGGATATGATGGGTGTAGGGGTAGTATCTGCAGAGGACGAAGCGAACAATCAGTACACGATGTACCGAGCCAGATATAAGCTAGCAGTAGATGGGATCCAAAGCAGCATGCAAGATGCGAGAGACAAGCAGGACTGACCTAGGACGGACTGTACGATCGTAGCAGTGATCTTCTTCTGTTCCTTGTTCCAAAACACCCAGTGTGCCGGATGCAGCGGTCTGTAGAACACAGATAGGGCGGCAAGCGCCAACACTCTCTTGTCGGAGGGTAGCGGAGGGCAGGCCGGTGGAGCAGTCGTCGCAGCAGAAAGGAACTCTTTCACGGCGGGTAGCATTGCGGTCAGCACGCCATCTGCGAGCACACCGGGGGCCACGGAAGGCGCAGGGGGGGAATAAGCATGGGCATAGGCGGGTCGGGGCGAGGGCTTTGGTGGTGGTGGGCAAGAGAGGATGTACAGGGGATCGTAGCGCGGATAGACCAGCTGTGGGGGACCGAGTGGTAGTCGAGCGCTGCAGTTCTGTGGTGCTTCTGGGCGGATGGATGAGATTGGGAATCTGGAGGTGGAAGGGATGGGGAGGTCGGGTTCTACGGCAGACGTACTGCCCTGCTCGCTGGACAGCGTTATGAGTGGACGGAGTGGGTCGTGCATGGAGGACCGGAAGTGGTCGGAATGGAGTTGACTGGTGATGCCAATCATCTGGGAGAGACGTGGGCTGGCGGGAATGTGTGGCGATTTAGAGACAAAGGACAACGGGAGAGGATGGGACCAATACGATGGGTGTGATGCGAGAGGAATCGGCAGTGGGGGCGAGGTATGGATGGGGGACTTGAGGATACGAGAGAGAGAGAGAGAGAGAGAGAG
>JADGIP010000389.1:0-19153 GCA_016618355.2 Astraeus odoratus | reverse complement strand
CTACGCGACCGCGATCACGGTGTGGGCTACCAGGAAAGAAAAAATACGTCTAATGTCATCCACGGCTGTGGATGAAGATTGAAGGATCCGGTAAAGGGTTTCCTTCCATTTCTCAGAAGCTCCAGGGGATATGAAAAGGGAGCGTCATCCCTTGATGGCCACTCAAACCATATTCTACCCCTGTGTGCTCTTCGAGTCCTCGACTCGTCTCCCTACCACAGCTCGTGTGATCCAGAGTTCCATTGAAATTATCGTTCTAAATGGGAAAGGGAAGAAGCCATCTTCATCTTCATCGAAAGCATCGCCCAGGCTGGCGGGTTGACCAGCCAGCCTCGTTTCATGGGTGGCGTGGACATGGCAAGGGGTACTCAGCACCCAATAAGGAAGTACATCACAATATGACTGCGTTACGTGTGACCACTTGTTTCTTTCACGTTGTCGGGTCAATTGGCAGAACTGCGCCCACCAAGCGATCGACCTACTATGTATTAGGATAAGTATAGTTTCAGGTTTGTGGAAGATCTGGTGGCATAGATCGGAGTGATACAGAAAGGCGTCTTTGGCCCCTTGACAAGAAACACCTCGAGCGTTTTCCCTTTATCACTGCCACTTGCCTTTCATTTCTTCCTCTGTGCAAGCTGTCCACCGCCGGTTCCTTGTTCTCGCTCAAACGCCACCGTTTTTTTCGTTTCCAGTAGCTGTGGTTGCTCATACACAGCAAGTCCCTGTACTACATATCGAAATTCCACTATGGCGATCGTCTGCCAACTCATATGTTCATGTATGGTCGACCCTTGACGTGACGTACCATATCATCCTTTCACTTGCCTTGTCATGCGTTCATGCCCAATAGCATTCGCTGAACCTGCGCCTACGCCGTGGTAAGACTAGTGTACCCTTTTGAAAATCTCCCGTCTTGCGCAGCCCTTATAATTCCCTCGCCAAGGTGATAACAAAAGAAGTGCGCAATATAGATATCCTTATGAATTCTAACGAACCAGAAGTCTGACTCAGAAACGCCTCTGTCGTCAGCGCATGCTAGACTAGACGGGATTACGCTGGGATCATAACTTTTTTGATTTGTCTGACTTCTTCATCTCCGCCTGATGTGCGGCGGAAACCTTTCCTGATTTTGGGCTTGTTCCTTGATAGTGCTGTCGTTTACTTACCGCGCGCGCCGTATAAATGACAGGTAGCGTCAAACTTAACGCTTCTCCCCAATCGAAGCCAGATTTGTGACGCTGTAGCCCCACTGCTAATCGGCCAGCATATGTAACCGACTCGGATGCCCAGTTTTTTTTTTCTGGGGGGAACTGTATACATAACACTTGTCTTTGTTCCATTTTATTACTTGCCTTTCTATTCTTTTCTCCACTGGAATGTAGACGTTAGGTACAATTCACGGGTCTAGCCAAGATGCTAGCTATGTACAGTCTTTCACTGCATGCTCGGCCCACCGCTAACGTACTACTGCTTCGCATTCACGCCCTTGATGCTCAGCTAGTGCCCATTTTGGCTCACCGGGAGAACCGGTGCGTCCATAACAGGGGGTTCGATCCATTCTGTGTGATACCAATGGGTCCCCTCCGCCCCAGCCGCATCACATACGCCATTGGTAAGAAAAACGTTGCACATGACACAGGACGCGTGCAGGCGGCCAAAATCGAAATTTCATTCTGCCCCTCAGGTCCGTGGGTACGTAACAGGTATCATCGCCATCAACACCACCTACCACATTTCACACACCCCTTTCGAAATCATCCATGTCACATATTATTATTATTCAAAGTTCATGCTTCACGTTCCGTATGCATCCGGATACGGCTTCTCATTTGCCTCCGGCTTCCCCACTCCCAAACTGCCGTCACCGTTTTCCCGTTTTTTTCCTTGCTTCTTGAACCTGCAGCAGGAATCACGAAGTTTCACGGTTTGATGCTGTTACCCCGGTGCTCCATGGTCCATGGACGTGGGCCCTCTCAACCCCACTTAGCGACTATCTTGGACGTGATAATGCCCACACAAGCAACGTATGGGGTGATCATCCCAGATCACGAGTGCCGCGTCCTGGGAAGGAAGTTTCCGTACTACTGGGACTCCAAATCTCTATGGAAGGGAGGGTATGGTCGGTCGAACATGTCTGCATTGTATGTAGGCTTAATGTGTCGGAGCTCTGGAAGAAGTATGGTCTGTTAGCGTCGACGCTCGAAATCCTCTGAGCCACTGTTGATCTAAATTTCTGTTCCACTGCCCTCCCTATTATCATGACGATCATCGGATCGTGACCGGTAAAGCAAGTGCACTTGCCAAGTTGCCAATTTATCCAGGCCGCTGGTCCTCCAGTCGACTGGGGCACTTACCCATTTACATGAACTCCGAGGATGTCCTGTGACGACCCCTCCATCCCGGCGTCCGAATATATCCACACCCCATAGCTATATACATGCACACATTTGAACGTTTCATTCCCTTTAATAACTCGTGGTGGTGCAAACGATTGCGTTACCCACTGCGGTGAATAGTAGATGTAAATGCCCAGCCTCGATAATAGTCCCTCCAATATGTATGTACTCGGGACAACTCTGGCACATGAGCATACGACCTTGATTCCAGGTCGTTCTAGCCGCAGGGAGGTTGTTCAGGCTATAATTAAGAATGAGGTCCCGACCCTGGCTAAATCGTGTGCATCGACCCGGACGGTGAAGTTGGGGCTGTAGATAGCCCGGTGTGTACGTACCCCTGCAATGATATGAGTACAGCATTAAGGGTTACTTGCATCCCGTGAGTGCCACACTGGCAGGATCCGCCACAGCGTCAACCGGCAGTCGATCTTGCAGGCCACGAATTGATCATGGCGCCATGGTGGCTTGTCCGGGTCCATTCTCCTCGGACACCTTAGCCGACCTGAATGATCAAGTACATTTCTTCATTCGGATCTCCAGAGTAGATGACGGCCTGTGGCGGGGTCTCTCACGATGTGGAGAGAGGATGAATGCCTAGATCGCTTGGCAAATAATTGTTCGAATAGGATGTCTGTTAAGTACTTAGTATACGTGTCGAGCCGCTTCGCTTCTGGATGAACCCAGCGAGACTCGAATGTCTAATCTTGCCTCGCTGTTACACACGTTTGGTCCTTCTGGGTTCTCGACTTCCTGACTGGTCACGGCTGTCACTGGTTTGGACGACACGATGTATATCCACATCAGGGATGTCCGCATCCCGCCTCTCGATCGTTATATGTCATCGGATAGACAGTGGTGCGAGGCTGGGTGCAGTCGGATGAACCACGGTCAATTAACTTTCGCGGAACTTTGATGCAGCTGAAACGATACGGGGGACCGAGCTGGCCGGATAACAGTCCCGCCTCGGCAGCAGCGGTAGAAAGACAGGACCTATTGCTGCAACGCTGCAACTCCCCAAGTCAAATAAATGCCAGGGCGAAAACGCGCCAGACCTTCGGCGCCACGGTCAGCCGCATGCACGGTTCCTTCCGGTCCGCTGCAAGTACTCTATATGTCAGAGCCAGAGCTGGAGCCTAGAAGTAACTGCGTGCAGAGCTTAGTTAGCATCGGCGTTGTATGATATGCGAGGATCAACCTGGGAAAAGGATTGGTAAACTCGAAACTCAGATTGGGAAATTCCGATGGATTCACCAACTTGCTTACGAAACAGTACTGTTGGGCAGGTGCATAGCTTTAGCCCCTAACAAAGGCCGACTGACAGATCCACTGCAGTGCTACTATAACCTGCAATCCCCATATATGCAACGGCTGGTCTTACTGGTGCCCTTATGCCCTTTGAGTGAGAATGATAGTGGTCCCTGACCCTGGGTTCCTTTTCTTTTTTTTTAAATGTCGTGCATGACGACAGGTGAATTGCGACGGTCGGCTATAATATATGTCAAAGGAAATGGGCGGCTTAACAGTTCGTCGACCAACACGCCATCAGAATCGGAATATAATGAAAGTCATCTCATCACTCTGGCCATCAACTGTCGATACGCATCCATGTCGACGATGAGAGGGTTCAGTAGAATCATTGCATTAACAAATACTTGTGAGACAATAGCGAATACGCATACAGGCTCCAGCTGCGGTACCAATGTCCGATGTTATCGACCACTCCTCTACGACCATAACCGCGCTAAGCTCAAATTGGCCATCCAGCCCAAGGAGCTACAGGAAGCAACCGATATGTGAAGGAGACGGGATGGCGGTGGCGACCTTCCCCCAGCCCAGCTTACTAGAACTATCCTGCACCTGTGTTTTATGTCTGTGCTCTGATCTGATCGCATGGAGTTTCCTTCAAGAAAACCACCTGCTTATCTTGCATCGTAGCTGGGGGCGTCGTTATTAACACAGATGGGGCCCGAAGATATCGCAACAGAAACAGGAAATGGGAGGTCGTGCAGCTTGTCCATCGTTCGTCAGAATAATCGTTACTTTTCATCACAGTGAGGGCGTGTACATGGGGTCGTATATCCTGCGTGTCGTGGCTTGCAAAGGGGCATCCTGCACCCCGTGCGACTATTCGCTCGCTCAAACCGCGGACCAGCGGGCATCAGGAAGTGGAGAGACCACAAGGGCGTGTCGGTGAGGGTTCGTTGATGGGGATGAACACGTAGAAAAAAGAAAAGGAAAAGGAAAGAAAAATGGCATGTATAGCAAGGGAATAAATTCGGACGTTGGGAGGAGAGCCGATACCAGCGTGAATAATTCTTGAAAATCAACCATAGAACCGAGAAACAGGCGCGAATGCAAGGGTAATGGGGGTTCTCCGGACTCCTTCCGTCGGCGGGCACGTTGCATGTCGACCCGTCCACCGCTGACATATTGACGTAAGAAACGGTCAGATCCACCGGGGACCGAAGAGCGAGACGATAGCCACCGAATCGTAATTCGAGGGAGCTGGGCGATGGATAGCGAGGTGAGGGGAAAAAGAAGACGGGTGTGACACGAGGCGAAGATGGGGGTCGATGACGAGGTTTCGATCGGAGGGACGTAGGTCTAGACGTGAACGATGGATGGAAGGAATCATGATCGTATTCCCAGTACTCTCAGAACCAGGCGGCCCACAAGAACTTAGCAAACCGGTCCTGCCAGTATATTGAGATGCATGAGTACTTCGACGGTAGAACTGTCCTGGGATGCATGAACGGGAGGCTATTCCTGAGCACAATGACCCAGCATGGCCAGGTGGAAGATAATTCGGGTGGCCTCGTCCAAGTCCAGAACCCCTTGCTTCGCGAGGGGAAAAAAAAAGAACAGCACAAAAAAAAATACAAATCGTGTAACGAGAACGGGAGATGTGAGAGGAAAGCACCATTGAAGCAAAAAACAAAAAAAAAACAAAAAAAAAACAAGGAAAAGAGTAAGGAGAAAGCGGAGTAGTGTCCAGTGAGAGTGCAATATTCCAGAGCTGCTTCAGTACCTTTCTGAAGCAGTAGCAGGACTCCTTGAGTCCTCTCGCGGTGGTTCCTGTCCCTGCACATGTGTGAGGGAGTGGGCGGGCATCCCTGGTTCCGGTGGCGGGGACAGGGGTCTGCTGTCGATGCTATGCATTGCACTGGTGCCGTTGTTCGTGGCAGCTGCAGCGGCTACTGTGCCTGGTGATGGCGTATTTGTGACACCAAGCGATATTTTCTCGTTCACTGCTCTCAGACGTTGGACCTCCTGCTCCAACACAAGGAGACGAGCCTGCATCTCCTGCGTCGTTTTCTCAAGGTAGATGATGTGATTGGTCGCTGTAACACCACACCACGAATATGTCAGCCAAGCTGCCGTTGTACTTATCACGATTGGCAATCGACGGGAATCGGGGGCTCACCTCGTTCAAGCAGAGACACTTTGCTGCTCTTCTGGTTGGACACGGGCAGGACATCTTTCAATTTCGCGTAACCGTCGCGTAATTCGTCTCTCCGCCTCTGCTCAGCCTCGATTCTCTGCCGCCTCGTAGCCTCCTTGCGGGAGTGAGCGAGGTTTTCAACATATGTGGCACCCATATCGTCTTCGTCCGAGTCGTTCAGGGAACGTCCACGGCCGCGTCGTCCAGATGAACTAGTGGTGGGAGAAGGAGTCGGGTTGTAGCGTAAGGATGTTCGGTGTACTAGGCTAGCTCCTCTCGACGATGAGGGGGAGCCCGTCCCACTGCTGTTTCTAGAATGGTGGTAAATGCCGTCCGCAGATGTGTCCGATCCTGAAATGGGAGGGGACAAGGGATCATACATGTGTGGGGAGGGCGGAGGGGGTGAGCCTGCAGGCAGAGTCATGGACACATGTTGTGGCGATGAGGTATACACGGGTTGCGGGTATTGATGCGTGGACATGAGGCTGAGATTATGGAACTGCAGGCCTTGATGAAGGTCTGGCGCGGAGAGATGGCCTGCATACAATGTACACGAGCCCATTATCAGATCAACATGCGGTTAAGGCGAGTACGAAACACGAGAGGAAGTAGACCCACGAGGATGGGGGCCAGTATGCTGTACGACTGGATAAGACTGTTGCATCTGGTGGTTGTACGCGATGTAGGAGGCTTCTTGCTCGGCAGGATAATACCCATAAGGATTCGTTCCACCGAGATTTTGATTGTGATCATCGGGCATATGCTGCTGGTGTTGCTGTTGCTGCTGATCCATGGTGTTTCAAAGGTCGTGGACTTGTCGTGGTGCTAAATGAAAAAGCGTTGACTGGGAGATCGTGAAGAAACGTGAATAAAAGGCAAGAAATGGGTCGAAGAGGAAAAAAAGAAGAAGCCAAGAATCAGAAACAATGCTCGGCGAGTTGAACTTGAAATGGTGGTGATCCTCGTTCTCGTCTCGAGGACCAGAACCGAACCACACGCCGGTTTCATTGTGAGCTCAATTATCCGTCCCAAGCTTTTCTCACGGGCACTATTTGTGCACCCACTCCCGTTTGTGTGCACACCAATCGTATTCACAATGGGGAGAGGATATCTGTCCGCTAGCATTCGTCTTTCATTTGTGCTGCGTTCCGTCCGTCTGCATTCCCAGACATCGCTGATGATGAACCAGCGCGATGGGACCGCTAATTATTTTTATGTTATATATATGAACATAATGAACATGACTTGTGCCTCGAGGCAACGATAGCCTGCACATTATAAGCAATGGGGCGCCAGCGTATCCACATTCCATCAAAAAGGTTGATCCAATGGCTGTTGTATCATGAATCATAAGCCCTCTGGTCGATCGTAGAACGAGTCCGCCGCTCCAATCCATTCCTGCACCCAACCGTACGTAGCGCTTAGAACATGGGTGGCCGTCCTCACATCGGCACAGCATGGGTTCCCGGCCGCTGCGTCAGCGATCGTTCCTATCGATATGCCAGCAGTCCAGTGATAGACACTCGGATGACACGTCTACTTCACATACTTCCTGGGTCCAGGTGGTCCCGAAAGGTCAAGTGCAAAATCAAACGGGTGCTCTTATCCGCAGTCTGAGTGACCTTCCCGGCGCTAGAAGCTTGGATGCTGTAGATCAAGGGCCACACTCCACTGGGAACTCGACCTGCACAAAAACAGGGGGGGAGCATTCATATCGCATGTCGTGGTGCTGGTGCTCTCCCACAAATTATGTCCAAAGGGCAGTTGCAAATAGCATAGAGCCACTATCGGCTGCAGGCTGCGGAAGTTGGAGACAGATGCTCCTCAGGCCTATCCAGATTTTATTTATTTATTTATTAAAAAAAATTTGGGGCACAAACACTTCCGGAGGCTCCATGGTTGCGCTGAAAGGAATGGGCTTCATCCGTCCGATCTGCGATGATAGAACAGTCACGGGAGCACGAGCTCCTGGCTTTTTGACAACTTGAAGATCAGGATCTGGGGAAAAGCCCAAAAGTAGTGGGTGCAACAAGGTCATTTACCCATACTACCAAGTCTCGGCGGAAAACCGCCATGAAGAATATGGATACCATGGGAAGTTAGAATTAATATGGATTTGATGCGGTCAAGTCTAGAGCATTAGGGACAATCTTGAGCACGTCGTTTCTCCGAAGCGGAACAGAAGAACGCGTCGTCGGCACGAGAAGCCGGTCCAGTCGACGCAAGAAAACAAACAGCGGGCAGGACACCATTTCGCGCACTGCAGGCCCGTCGGAACAGGCTTCTGGCCCGACCTGCACTAAAATACCAGGCAAGGCAACCCATGGGAGTAAGGCTAAGCAACGTGGCTTTGTGAGATCAGGCCCAAGGTCCCAAGGTCACTGCACTACATACTTACTAAAGGGCTGGTGCATTGCACCGTCAGATGTCGCGGGGAGTTTTCCACCTAATCGCCGTCGATCAGGTAGATCGTTGGCGCGGCTGGGTGCTACCTGGAGAAGGTGTCGGCTGCTGGTGCGGTCCACCTTCGATGATCCGAAATGGACATCCATTCTCACGTGCACTCAATCACCGCGCTCCTTCGGACAACTTTTTGCAATTGTTGTGGGTGTCGTCGAGAGCCGAGCGCTCACCATTCTCCACAGCGTGCTACGCTATCTGCTTGACATAGGCCATCAGCACGGACGGCGGGCTTCGTGGGGGAAACTTCATGATATTGTCTCATCTTTTTGCTATAAACGGTCGGTACATCATGGTTGTGTTCATCACGCAGTTCAACGTAGCTCAATACCGACGTTATGGTCATAGCATTATCCGAAACACTTCAGGGAAAGGCTACGCACCGCTGTGTACACGTCTTCTCTCGTCGAGATCACGTTTAATTTTTTTTCTTCGTTCGTGGCCACGTTTCCCAAGAGTCTCATCATCATGCCCTCTGAACGAAGTTCTCATGTGTCCACGAGCTCTCAAAGCCAGCAGTCAGGGTGGGCTCCTCCACGTGCACCTCTCCCACCTCATCGCCTTGCCAAGTTAGCTAATGCGCTCGGTGTTGCTGCGCCTTTACCCGCTACTGGATTAAACGGTGCGTCTCTGTACCCTTCGGGCGTATCTCCAGGACGGCCCCCCTCTCCTCACCTGGATGTGCCCTGGCGTGCTGGGACGCCTTCAGTAGCGTCTGTGCACAACGTGGCCTCATCGTCACAATCCAAATACCTTCTTCATGTCATCCCACCTGCTTATCTCCCGCATGACTCTGATTTGGTGGACTCATCCGAACTGATGCCACCTCCTGCCGGTGCCTCTGGCTATCACACTCAATTTCGGCGTGGGATTCTTGTTACCCTACAGCCGACGCTCCAGGCACAACTGCTCGTGATAGCAAAAGAATATGCACTGCCTAGTACCGTTGGAATTATCCTTTATCTTGTTTGTGCGTCTCCCCGGAATGGACACACCGGTGTCGGGGACATGGAGGTTGGAGAACCTGGTCCCCGGTTGTCTGAAGACATATGGAAGCACATTTGGGCGCGTGTCCTTCGTGCAGAACGCGACGAGGCGATTGCCGTCTCTCGCAGTACCACTCCCAACCCTCTTGGCCTCGGACTTACCGTAGAGGCCAATGGCCAGTCCCACGCCTTACGTCCCCTGGTCACTCCCACGCGCGCGGAAACTCCTCTGCCCCTGACTAATCCCGTAACTCCTTCATCTACCTCTCCGTCGTCTGCATCCGACTTCCATCTGCAATCGAAATCGGCCCCACCGTCTACCTCGCATTCTGAACCAGACACCCCAGACACTTCCCAGTCATCTGACCACGAACTTCCCGGCATAGAACTGCCAGGCTTGAAGTCGCCATCTATCATACCGATCCTTGCAAAGGTCGAGTTTGACATTGACCGTCGAAGAGCTGGATGGTATGAACCTTGGTTACGGAATCGTCGCGTCAACCACGCCAGACGTGCTGAAAGCCGGTCGAGTAACCAAACTGGTTCTCAATCTCGGACTGGAGACGAAGCTAGCCCTGCAGATGATAGACGAACCCCGTTCGACCTCAAGTTGGTGGTGAGGATGCAGAAACCTGGATTCTTGCGTTCAGCTGATGAATCAGACGGAGAGCAGCCTCCTAATACTGACTACGCCCCATTGTCAGACTCTCCGGATGGGATAGGCGATAAAGACACTAGAGAGACCACGGTCGGTTTGACTTCTGGTGAAGATCCATTGACTGATGTATTCGGCACCGATGCCGAGACTTGGACCGATATCCGCTCTGAGTCTCAGGAAAAGAGAAAGGAGGCTGATACGAAAGTGGTAGAACTTGTGCTAGATGCATCTTCGCTTACACCTCTGTCCTGGCAAGGGGAGGAACCAGCTAGTAGGGTGGATGATGCTGACGAAGTTCGCGAAATCATGCGGCGGATGTCAGGTCCTCAGTCAACGTCATGGGTCAGTTCTGCTGGCAGTAAGCGAACTGTTCCACCTCCCTTGGTGCTTGCTCCCAATTCACCGAAAGAAGTGGTTCCCGGTGACTCCGGTTCTTACCCCTCTAGTGGTAGGAATAGTACTAACCTCCCGTACGTGAATGATCCGACTACCCCACCTTACGTAGAACATTCCGATTTCCGTAACAAGGATGGGCTATCTCTTGAGCTGGAGCAGGAGTTTATGCGATCACGGAGCCCAACCGAAGATAAGCGAGTCGGGGCACTGTTCGAAGGCTTGGACCTTGGCCTGGACGTGGATGACGACGAAGAGGTTTGAGTTTAACTTGTTCATGGTGTGTCCCTGATCCTGACGAGTTACCCAAGTACGATGAGAATGACCCTAATGATCGACGAAGAAGTCAATTCCTCATGAAAGCAAGATTAGATGAGATCGAGAGGGTAGGCTCAGAGAATCTCCTTGTGCTGGTTGTATAAGTAAATGTGTTGCCAGGCACTGGTACAGTTCTCCCCCCACCAACTGAAGACAAATACTGCGGATGAGGACCTGACTATAACCCATCGTCGTACCCCTACAGCTACATCCCAGTCTTTTCACGTCGACGCATTTGGTTCTAAGAGCCTCAGTGCGACGCATCATCGGTATGTATTCCTCCCGCAAGGACGAAGCATACTCATTAATGACATATCACAAGCAGCCAGTCGAACACTACGTCGTCGTGGAGTGCCAATAATGCATCGTGGCCTTCTGTCCCATATTCCTCGGTAGCAAGACCAAGCGCAAGTTCTCCGGTCCCATCACGATCCTCTAATTTACCTCCATCACCTCCCAAACTTGCCTTAAACGGAGTTACTACAGGCGCTCCAAGAGCTTTTGCTCCCCCGCCTACAAAGCAAGGTCTATCGTCAGAGACGGAAGCACGACGGAGGGAGCTTGAACACTCTGTGTACCCCACTACAGTTCCAGCCCCATTCGCACGACAGACAGATTTAACTTCCGACTCCCCCATTCCTCTTTCACCGGATCCCTTTGGCCGCTATCCTTCTCTGTATGAGGACCAAATTCCGCCTGTGTCGACTTACTGGGATCCCACCACCAAACAGTTCACCCATGAACCTGCTGCTGAATCACGACCTTCGATGTCTTCAGTTGACACTGGTTCCCTGGCTTCAACAACACAAACAACTCAATCCAGTCGGTTTTCAGCTGATTCCAGTATAGTAGTAGACCAGCAGGATAAGAGTGGAAAGCCACAGGGGCCACTTGTCAGTGTGAAGAGTCTTAAAAGACTCTGGCGGAGGAGTAAAGGTTCATCTGTCTCTCCTAATCAGCCTCCCACACCTAGTGCTGGAAGAACCAGCTTCCAGACCCAACAGCTTGGATCCATTCCATCTCAAGAGCAGCTTGGGCCACCACCTGTTGCAACTGTGACTGCAAGAAATTGTCACGCAAAGGCACCGCTGAATCAGCTGCACTTCGACCAAGAGTCTCCTTATCCTATCCACCCTGGAAGACCGTCCCTCAACGGTATCCGACCAGTATCACCGCCTGTTCAGCCGCCTCTGGCTCCCCAAGAGAAGACAACTGTCAGGAAATCGATCCTGAAGTCATGGAAGTCTATGACTGGTGTAGGAATACAGCAGCATTCTGGTGCTCCTTCTGAACCCCGAAAAAGTTCTGAACGCCCCGTATCCAACGAAACAGTAAAGCCGAGGCGGCCTAGTGTTCTCGATGGTAGCGTTCCCCCTAGTCCCAAGCTTCCTGAACACTTGATGCAATCCAACCATGCACGGAACGGGAGTGGTATTTTCGAACGAAGGAAGTCCGCAGGTCGATCGAAGATGGGATCGAAAGCGAATTATTCGTCGTCATCGCAGGATATGCTGGGGCTCAGTGCACAACAGCGTTCTTCTCTTGTAATGCAACCGCCGGCATCAGCATCTCCGTCTCATTCCCAATTTTCTGCATCTTCCATGGAGTCTGGCACGGAAGGACGGGGAAGCTTCGATACAAACCAATTTGAGCTGATTTCTGCGCCTAAGGTCCACTCCAATCTCACGTACCCGTATCAAACACTGGATTACGAGTAAAGTGGTGTTCTCCTCTTACCCTCCATCGCAGTTATGAGATAGCGTTCGCATAATTCTTTTCTCGAAGATCCCTGGCATATTCTCCCGGTCGCTCGATCCCCATCCATCTATTCCTGACGAGACATATTTCGTACGCACGTTCGATGTTGACATCGAGTCACTAGTTGCTTCTATTTGTTTCTGCTCGCTTTCCGAACCCTGCATAATGCATAATGTAATCTTCACATGCCCTCGTCCTGCAACTCTTGCACCTCTTCGTTTTAATGTTGTCTGTGGCGCAAAGTACGTTTTGAGGTTCTGCCCCAGGTCGTTCTGGATGGAGAAACCCTATTTCTTTCTGCACGTATACGCGGAAGTGATCATGTCCCCAAATAATCCTTCCATCAGAACCACGCTCTTGACGGGGAAATTGTATACGCAGCAAGGTGGGTTTCGTGTAATCTCCTGATACCCGGCTTCGTTCATGTCGCTAACAGAGGCCGATAATCTGCGCCTCATCGTCGGGTAGGCAGGATTTATGAACCGCAGAACATGCAAAGGAAATACTGTCACGTGTGCACCAGCAGGTCGAGTATCGAATCGAGTGCCAGTCTATGAAACATGCTGTTCTATCGTGCGAGGGTGCTTGCGCGTTGATTTCTTTACGGCATGGCACACTTCCCCAGAACGCGTGTTTCCTGCTCCTGCGTATCTGGGCAGGACATGACCTTTTTTTTTTCCCATACCGGTCCTACTGTTTGCATTTCGAGGGGATCTACTTACGCCTGTCGGCAATGCGTCCGATGGACATACTAGCATTCAAGGGTCCAGATAACTGGTCGGCCATAGCACCCCTGGCACAACAGCGTAGCAGCTAGGCCTCGGCCAGCTTACTCATCCTCCCGCGAGTAGTATCACGCGACAAAGGTGACTCCGGTGCTTCTATTCCAAGCAGGAATGTGCCCCATAATCAACGCTGCACATCTACCTTACATGGTGGCCGCAGGCTGTCCCCCTCGATCTGGCATTTAATACTCGACGCGCATGGAAACTTTATTCGTATGTCGGTACGGATCGACTGTGCCTTGAATGCCTACCCCTTCTAGCACGTGAGTTTTATCCATGTGTGCGCCCACGTGAATGGGTAGTGAAAGAGTGAGATATCTCAAGCATTGTGTTCGGTGTGATCCAGGCCGCGGTTCACTGAACGGATCGCACCGATCACTCCTATGTTGCGAGGAAGCCAAAGATATGCACCTCGATTTTATTTATTCTGGGACTATTAAAAACTGGATATAACACGGGTCAGGGAATCAATGGATACAAGTACGCAGGTAAATGGGGGTGGGCAATAAATGGCATAAGCTGCAGTGCAAAAAAAAAAAGTTTATTATAGACTGGGTCGAATACGTTAGGACCGTGAGGTAAACACGTAACGGAAGGAGCCCCATGTTGAACAAGTGCGAACGAAGACACAGATCGATAAGCCGCTGTCCCTTGGACTCGGAAACCCCGACGATGGTTCGGTACGGACTCGGTTTTGCCGGTCCGTTGCAGGAATAATGTCGGTATTAAATTTATGATTGATGATACACGTGCCGGATATAAGCTTATCAGATGCTACGCAGGTAAATGATCTTCGGAAAGAAAGGGGGTTGGATAAGGTTCATGGTATATCACCCTGTGACAAGGGAAAAGCTAGGTTCACCCGACCCTCCTTAGCCGGGCCGCGGCCGTCAAAAGCATGATAGGGCTAGATGTGAGTGCGAGTGCAGTGGACATCGCAAGGCAAACAAGAAAACTTCGGATAGGGTGAAGGTAAGGACGAGGAGCTAAAAGAGTGTTAGCTTGTCTTTTGGATGAGAGAACGTGCGGACATGCCTCCAACTGTAGTTGGGTTGACCAGAGCCGGTTGTTGACAAGTGACAGTGCGGAGAAGAGAAATAGAGGGATCGGGATAAGCAGGGAGCTGTAGCGCTAGTCGGAGGCGAGCAAGGGTTGTATGTATTTCTTGGCTGGATTGATCGCAGGGAACCAAAATGATCTCATCGTCGATTCCCCGTTGCCGTATAGGGGTTGGTGACACCATTGCACACCCGAGGAGCCCGAGCTCACGGGAGAGCATGACGTCGAGATCTCTTCCGTTAGCAATCGCATAACGACGTGAGAACTGTGGATCCATGGATGTGTATTTAGCGAGAACATTACGAACATGTACAAGGAAGTACATTGGAAGCTGGGAACCTGCTGTTCTGCAGGGAACTGCAAACCAGGGTTTGACCTCAGTATCACAGGACTCGGTGATACGAACTCTGGAAGAAGGCAGGTCCGTCGCCGCACAGTGACACTGGGTCGTTTCTGTACGTGTGCACGGCCAATCCATCACACATGGCCCAAAAACGTAAGTATTGTATGCCTTGCATTCTTCACAAAGGGTCGATAGAACAGATAACAGAGACTCATGGAGAGATTGAAAAATGTCTTCTGTCGCAGAAGCCTGCAAGTGATCGCAAATGAGGGAACGAAGTTCTGGTGGAAAAGGGAGGGGGAGAGCACGACAGATGGCGAGACTTGGGTGCAGCGCAGCAAGGATCGCGTGTGTGAGGACGATGCAGGTCGTGCGCAGCGACATGGCGATACGAGTTGGACGCTGGCGCAGCGCCTGGAGTCGAGGTCGAGTGCTTAACACTTACTTTATATGAGGTGAGCTGGCATGGAGCTGGACCGATTAACGACATATGGAGATTTATTAGGCCAGCACCGCTGAACCAAGATCGAAGTCGTGGTCACTGCCAGCAGTGACGGCGCCTCAATTCTTCCCTGTTGCTGTCCAGCATCGACAAGTTCCCTGATAGTGTCCAGAGCACCGCTCTGAGCCTCTGACTTGACCGAGATCATCCAAGTCTGCGGACGATCCACGAAAGCCGGGGTCTGTACAAACCCTAACCTTGCATTAGGTGTACCGCCTGGCGCTCGTGTGTGATAATGTAATATCGCGGCTGCACACCGTGTCGGCTAAGGTCCTTGTTGTCGCAAACGATGATCTCGTTCCTCCGACGTGCCCCATGCGGTCTCCGCAACAGCACGCCCAGGAGAGTAATGTCTTCTTTACCGGTCCATCCCCTCAACCCTGCTGCGGAAGATGCAGAATTCGAGGCTCGGGTCGCACGTCTTACTTCGTACTTCTCGCGACCCCGTTTCGCGAATATTACTCGACCCTACACTCCCCGCGATGTCGCTCTCAAGCAAGGATCGGCCCCAGTACTGCCCCTTCCGTCCTCCCTCCTCTCTGACAAACTTTTCCGCATATTCCAAGAGGCCAATGAGAACAGACTTCCAGTCCATACTATGGGTGCCATCGACCCTGTTCAAATGACGCAAATGGCAAGACACCAGCAGGTTGTGTATGTATCTGGGTGGGCCGCTTCGTCACTCCTCACCACCGGTAACAATGAAGTTGGTCCAGACTTCGGGTGCGTGCGGACGTGACATGGCTCAGCTTGCTGGTCGAATGCTCAGGTCTCGATATAGTGACTATCCTTACACAACCGTTCCGAATCAAGTGCACCGTATCTTCCGCGCGCAGCAGTTGCACGATCGGAAACATTACGACGCTCGGATGTCGGCGACCCCAGAGGAAAGGCACAAGATGCCCTATGTCGACTACCTCCGCCCCATCATCGCGGATGCTGACACTGGGTTCGTTTAACGGTTCTGTCTACTTCCATAACCTGATGTCAGTACTAGACATGGTGGTCCTTCATCTGTTCTGAAGTTGATCAAGCTATTCGCAGAGTCTGGCGCAGCCGCTATACACTTAGAGGACCAACTTCACGGGGGCAAGAAATGTGGCCACCTCGCTGGGAAAGTTCTCGTTCCAGCATCTACTCATGTGTCCCGTCTAGTTGCAGCCCGCTTTGCGCTTGACATGCTAGAGTGTCCTATGCTCGTAATTGCGCGCACTGACGCGGAAAGCGCGAGGCTACTGAGTTCAAGTGTTGACCCGGGTGACCATCCGTAAGTCGTACCTTTAGTCGATGTTCCTATGGTTGAGAGCAATGCCCAGATACATCCTCGGTACCACAATTCCTGGACGACCACTTGCTGAGGCCCTGGCAGGTGCGGTAAGTGCAGCTGATGCAGCGCGCGTTGAGAAGGAATGGGATGCTACCCACCCACTCATGACATTCGACGAGGGTATATGCATCGGCAAATCACTTAGCTGGGTGCTGACATCTGCTATCAGCTGTTCGCCAGGCTATCTTCGATACGCCAACGATATCTGCACCTGACAGTACCTTTGAACGGTACAAGTCGCTGGTCGCGGGTAAGTCTAACACGGAGGCGCGTAGAGTAGCACGGGAAGTGCTTGGAAGGGACGTCTGGTGGGATTGGGATCGTACGTGCTTTTTCTTTTTTGATCTTGAATAGCTGGATCCTGAATTTGCGGCCGCTCATTTGCAGTCCCACGCACCCCTGAGGGTTACCACCGCTTGGTTCCAGGTCTATCGCCCGCTCTGGAGCGTACTCTGCGCTATGCACCTTATGCCGATCTGCTCTGGCTGGAGACGTCAAAGCCGGATCTCGATCAAGCACGCCAATTCGCGAGGGAGGTGAGGGAAAAGACGGGTGTACGCAAGTGGATGGTGTATAACTTGAGCCCGAGCTTCAATTGGCTTGGTCGCGGATGGAATGGTGAGTGTCTATCCTTCCTTGTGTGCACTTCGCATGTGGGCAAGGCATCAGCACTCCACGCATCAGGTACACTAGACAAGATAACTAAGCCATCTATACATGCAGAGGATGACTTGAAGAATTTCATATGGGAGCTTGCAAAGGAGGGGTGAGTTTGATTATCACCATAACTCTCAGCTGTGTTAAACAGAGGTTATCCGCAGTTTTGTTCTCCAACTGATCTCACTTGCCGGAGTGCACAGTAACGCAGTAGCTACTGGTATGTTACCCAATGTTTACTGGATTTTGGTCCTAACTCAGTACCACTTTTCCAGCCGAACTTGCCGAACGGTATAAGACGGAAGGTATGCTGGCCTACGTTAACCTTGTGCAAAGGAAGGAGAAAGAAATAGGGTGTGATGTACTAACTCACCAGAAGTGGTACGTGTTACTACACTTCCAACATCGTATGCTGCTTTGAAATATTTATATGAGATTCCTCATCGTAGGTCTGGGGCGAACTATATCGACTCGATAATACAGACGGTTACTGCGGGTTCCGCAAGTACTTCGGCTGTTGGGAAGGACTCTACAGAGCATACATTTTAAGTCTTCATTGGACGGATCAATCTTAGACCTAGATTCCGGCTGCGAATTATGCGCAAGGCATCAGAGTTGATGATATGCAGCGGTGTGTGGCATATTCATCAATCGTAATACTACGCTTGAAATCGATGTATTGTCGATAATGACATGGCTCGACCAGATTTTATTGGTCGTGCAAATCTACTGCATTACAATGACCTACCTATTTCATCATTCGCGTCACGTTTGTCTCCAAATATTTGTCGTAGATTCGCACACACCTTAAGGACACCCTAGCAGGCACAGGGAGTTGCAGGAAGCCTACGTTTGTCTTGTGACCCTGAGGATTTTCACCTCCAGACCGACGTCGATTTGGTCCAGGATTAATGATATGAAGTTGTCCGGCACATCATGTTCGACCTCCTCCACCGCGAGAAAACATTCTATTAACGAATGCGGTGTCAATACGCAGCTTTCACCATTCATAGATGGACCTACGGATCTCGTTCATGAAATGAGAAAAAGTCTCTTTATTGCGCACTGTTAACGCAATGAGTGCCATCTTCGTGTGCTCCAGCGAGAGAGCGGCAGCGAGCGTGCCAACGAGGGGAGGCACCAAAGCAGGATCAAATACCTGCGAAGGTGAGTTCGCGTCCACGCCAGCATCTGATTTAACACCCACGATGTCAGCACCGAGTACTATCTCAGCGTTAGCTTGGACAAGTAACGACTTGAGTTTCTCCGGTGCGGAAATGGCATCGAACCAGTCAAGTAGTCTGTATTCGATGCTGGAATGCAAGGAAGATTGGTCTGTGGTGTGGTGGGTAGCTACGCAATTCAACACGTTGAAATAGCGCTTACTACACGGTAACTTCACGTTATATTGACACCGGTCAAGAACCGAAAGATTTACATCAGTAAGAAAGATAGTTGGATGACCAGACGCTATGCCATCCTTCAAGGCGGGTTCAGAGCGTAGTTGCAAGTTCGCTATCAAGATGCCGAGGAATCCAGTTCCGGATCCAAGCTCCAGGATTGTCCTATGTGCAACAAGGTCTTCACCGAAATGTTGTCACGGAGTAATAGTGAACAGAAGAGAAACTAACCCGAGTTTGCAATCAAGTACTGACCCAGGACCAAACCTGCTCGCCATGTTCGAAGACCCGTGGTACCTGCTGCTATAGTAGTGCATGACTGTAAGAGAGTGATTCTTTCATAGGGTCCCAAGCATTCTTCTGAATCAGAGGAGTACTCGGGGTGTCTCCAGTAGTATGTAATGTATGTGTTCGATGGCACGAGGTCCGCACTGGGACAATAGAGGGAGATCACCTGTGGTGCGCGATCATGCACATTGATTCATACCTCATAGGTGAAACGAGCGACATATAATGTCTGTAGATGCGCTCGTCGATCTCAACATCCTGGGCATGCAATGAACGATAGATTGAATAAAACATACAGAGATCACACCGTACCTCATCATCCTTGCCCAGCCTTTCGAGCTGTTGCATAGCCCATTTCCAAAACACTTTTTGGTATGC
>JADGIP010000388.1:0-19165 GCA_016618355.2 Astraeus odoratus | reverse complement strand
CCTCCCCCCTTCCGTCCGTCCATTTCTGAGCCCCTCTCTCCAGTCCACACCCCTCTGAAACCCCATGTATGCGAGGTATGTGTCCCGTCATGTCGCTTTCTCCTTCCGCTGATCCCTTTCCCTCAGATCTGCAAGAAGTCGTTCAAGCGTCCGCAGGATCTCAAGAAACACGAGAAAATCCACACCGAGGAGCATCATGCTCAGCATAAACACTCCAAGGCGATCACCGTCAACGATCCTACCTACCTGTCTCGTGTCCGTGGCGACCATGCTCCCCAAAGGGGCCTCGCCAACAAACCCTTGTCCACCAAACCCCCCACCGCAGCAGCTCACCAGCCTATAGGCTCGCTGCCCACAAAGATCCCGTTTGCCCGCACTAAACCTTCCGCTGACGGTGTGTCCCTATCCCCCGATATTTCCCCGTCGGCCCGAGCTGATCCTACCTGGCGTTAGCCCCTCATTACTCCACTCTTCCTACCCCTTCCCCAGAGCTTGACCATCATGTCCACCATTCACGCCACCTCTCCGCCTCCGCCTACGACCCCTTCCCCCAGAACCCCCCTTCCTGGGATGACATCAAGACGGCCCAGTCGAACTCAGCCCCTGTCCGGAACAAACGTTCGCTCGACTATAGCGTCGACGACTTCCTCATCGAGCTGAAGAAACGGAAGGTCAATCCTTCCTATGATTCACGTGAGTGTGCTTGTTCTCAACGACTGTCATCCAGCACGATATATCACTCGTCATCCCAGACATGGCCGAGCGGCTAAACAGCATCTCCTATGGTCAGGATGCCGACCACTATAATTCGTTTAATCCCCGGTCGATATCTTTCCACGTCCGAACCCCAGAGGAACTTGCCGCCGTCAACGAGTTCCTTGTTACTCTCGGTCGCAACGTGACTGATGTCAACCATCGCGGCCAGGACCACGCGTCGTCTTCTGATCGCTTCTCACCTTCCTCGTACTTCGACCCAGACGGTATCAGCCAGCTCGGCCTCGCCGGCATGCCTGGTCTCCCATCTTCCGCAGGATCGTTTAGCCAGGATCCGGCATATACTCAGACGTCTCCTTCGTATGCGCCTTCGAGCTCCTATCCATCTCCTCCCGCTGTTGGGAGGTCCTCTCATCCTTCCGTCCAGCAGAACCAGTATGGGTCCATGTACGCTGCAGACTCGTTCGCTCATGCGCATGATCGCATGCCGACGCAAGGTTACCCTCTCAACGGCGCGTCCGACTCGTATACGACACCGTCTCTCTATCAGTCTACCGTCTCTCCTCATACCTACACGCACCCCACGCCGCCATTGGACCCTACATCACCGTATTCCTCGAGTTCGACGCCGTCCAATGCTACTCCTCCGCATCACCCGAGCGTGGCGGATTCATTCCAGTATGATTACATTCGTGCGCCCCGCGGCGCTCAACCACCTGTGCAGTTGGCGGCCCCTGACTACTCGAGGAAAGCCATGCATACTATGGTACCCTTGAAGACCGCACCGCAGAATGCGCCAGAACCGCTTGAACCCAGATTAGACGGCTCAACACAACCAGCCAAATTGAGTCCGCTCACGTCCACACCCAAGGTTCACCTGTCCTCGAGTAAACTCTATCCACTTCTTCTCCCTGAGGACACGGATCTCCGGCTGCCATCGCTCAAGCAGCTGCATGAGGCTGTCCCGTGCAGGCTCCCCTCCATCTCCGAAATGTACCGGTCTCCGTCGCCCCCCTCGCGTTCCCCGGATACTTCCCGTGGGACCACGCCGACGTCCTCACGGTCCTCCCCAGGGCTGTCGCACAATGTCTTGTTGACTCTCCGCTCGATCACAGAGACTTCCGAGGACAGTGGTGACGAGCACGAGCTGGCCCACAAAGTGGGCAAGATCGAACTAGATCAACCCAAGCCGACCAGGGAAATCTCCGTCGATGATCGCAGGAGGCATGCAGAGTTGATCCGTGGCCTACTCCTTAAAATCAATCTCGACTACAAACAACGCTATGGCACACCAAGCGTACCTCCCGTTGTTAAGCAGGAACCCTTGGAGTCGCCACGGATTAGGGATGTCGAGATGACGGTTGCGTGATCGTCTGAATTCTGGGATTGACATGCCGTTTCCATGTCGTACTGTGTACCTGACATCATTTTCTTCATTGTTCATTTTGTCAGACGACTTCCTCTTGGCGCAGTGTTCGTATTAAATGTAAATCAGTCCTCGCTATAATATACAAATCGAAGCTCGTTCCCCATTTATCTATGCTACATCGTGTACAATGCTACAAAGAGCTCAGTCGGTTGCGTGTAAACCACCGAATAATCACGAGCGCTTCAGCGTCAACTTTATCTTCGGAGCAGAACTGGACGGCGTCATGGATGCCTCACGCTCCTCCATCGCTGACATCGGCGGGCTAGTTGCAAGCGGTGAAGGCACAGCAGCGCCAAACGAGAAAGAGGCGCTCTGTGTCGGCCGGTTGAATCCGCCCAGATTAGGCATACCTGGCGTCATAGGTGGTGGGCTTGTGGCCGAGGTGGGAGGGACAGGTAGCGGCGGCGTCCCGCTATTGAATTCGGCCCAACGAGGACATTTCCGATTAGTCTCTGCAAGGGCAGTTCCCACCAGGTGATAAGTCGTAAGCTATAAGCAAAAGTAAGGACGCACTCATATGACCCATTTGTCCACAGTGACCGCAACGCCGCTATACAGTACAGAACAATACCATGAGAAGCAGATATCAGCATAAAGCTTCCCGAAAGGGACAGCGGACAAAATGCGGACTAATGCACGAAAACGAAAGTACCTACCGTCGTATCGGGTTTGAGAGGCCTGTTGATCTGCATCGGCGTACCTCCTTCCTTGACAATCTTGGCATTCTTGCGATGTAGGCGGCGTTCCTGATTTTTCTTCATTCTGGCTATACGTTCTTCCAGTCTAGATGGAAGTATGCACAATCCTTCAGCGGTAATTCTGCATCGAGATAGAGCCTCTTACCTCTTCTTGTACCGCTTGTCAGTGTCGGCATCGCCGGTAGGTGCCAGGTTATCTGCCAAAGTGTTCTCTTCCTCGATCTGCTGCCGCATACGGACATACGCCCTGATGACCGCCGGATCGCGGATAATCTCCGTCTGCCATTCGCCGTCGACCTGGAATAGCCCCTTTACATCAGAAATGGAGAGATGCCTACTCACCATCCTGTCACTCACCAAACGCTTTATCCGGAGCACCTTGCGGCTCCCATCAGGGCCTATGCTCATTTCTCGGTCCCTCTCCAGCGACGACCCGCGACTGAACACAGGAGAAAATGAACCACCAGGTATAGGCGATGCCGCGGCGGGCGAGTGGGGTGTCTCGATCTTGAGTGACCCATGTCTCTGGGGTTTCTTGGGCTCGGGTGGTGGCGCATCGTCTTCCGGTGTGAGCTCGGGTTCATCCTTCCTGCTCAGGGAGTCATATTGAGCTTTCCATATACGCTCGATCTCGGACTTGTATATCTGTTGTTGCTCGGCAACGTTATACCTATGAGCTGACTTGGGCCGGTTTTCGGCCTCGGCTGGTATACTGTGTTCGAGAGACTCTTGGCGCAAAAGCAAAATGTATCATGCGTACCTAGCTTTTGCTCATAGTCTTCCCCTGCCTTGACGAAAATGTCCTTCATCGATATGCGAATGAAACTAAATGCCTCCCCTCGACCCGTCGGATCACCGTCACCATGGAGTCTGAGCATCGCTTTTGCCTGAGTAGCAAACAAGAAGTTTTTGGTAGTGATCCATGGAGCAAGTTGCTGCTCCACCGAGAGTTTGCTCTCCCCTTCCTCGTCACCATCCACATCCGTGGTCTGAGAATAACCTGCATCTTGTAGATGACGCTGGCCAATTTGCATACTCTCCATAAGCACAACTTGCTCCGGACCAACCATCTTGAGCATTTCGGCATCGCTAGGTATAGTCACGGAAGCTTTTAGACGCCAGAAGCCTTGGTGAGGTCCTCTTCTGTGGTATTCCATAAACTCTTTTAATCTTTGCCGCATTTGTAGTTCATTTTGATCGGGAAAGTACTTCATCAATCGGGATATCTTAAGACGTTCTTCCCTACTTTTCTTGAGCAGTTTGAATGCGATGATCTGTAGTCTGTATTTGATTGTACTCGTGATCTTTCGGGAATGGGGTCCTGGAACTTCTGTCACTGGGTAAGTTTGGCCGATCACAAAGAGGTTCTTGATTTCTCGTAGATAACATTTGCTTTCGCCCTTGTGTGTGCTCCTACATCAGTCCATCAATGGTAGGCGGGGGGGAAAATAGAATTTCGTATCCTTCGCACCTTACAACCAGGAAATCCGTTGAATATGGTTTGTGGCGGAAAAGGGGTGCCCGAACTAAGTTATTGTACAATGCTGGGAACGTTTGGCCAGGGTACACATAGCCAAATTTCATGAACGGCGACTCGTCTTGCGGTTCTAGCACAAATGGCACACCCAGATCAAGCTAGAAGGGGTGAATATACTTAGCCACGTCAGACGATCAACCATACCTTCGGCATATAGTCGTCTTTCTCGTCCTTCTTGCGGTAGTAGTTAACGAGTATGCTACCCATCCCAAAGTTTGGGATAATCGGTGGGTGTTCCTCCTGCAACGTGTAAGTACTTGAGGCAATAGGCAGGAACGCCGTGCACGTACGGAGTATTCCCATAGGACGAAATTGCTTGTGTCCTTCAAGGTCAGGTCACTAGTCTTATGCAGTCCTTCGCCAACATTCCCTCCCTTTCCAAGTTTTCGCCCCGCCTTGTCCTTCTTCTTCTTCGCCGTCCGTACTTTATTGAAACGAATCTCGATATTTGTGGGAAACTGCAAAGCCGGCCGATGAAAAGACCGTGCCTCCTGCTTAGAAAGGCGAGTTTTATACTAATAAATGGCAGGTTTTTAGCCCGCTTCTGCAGGCTCGTTACAGGAGCACGCACGAATGGTAGCTGCAGCTTCTGAGCAGGGTATGCGTGTTCCACGATCAGTTGGCCAAATGTCTGACGAACGCGATGGCGACCTCCGTCTTTGGCCACCTCGTAGAGATGGTCGTTCGAAAGGTTGAACTTGTCACGGGGTTGAGCATTTTCCGTTCTTATCCGCTTACGAGGCCTAACGGTCTCTACAGCTGACGACCAGCGTGAGCTTGCGTGTAGACGGGGAGTGAAGCGACCTACTCTGCGGACGTTCCTCGTGCGTGAGGTCATCTTCATTCATTTCGAGCTGGGTGAAGTCACGGAACGGTTGCTCTGGACCCCAAATGATGCTTTGAGTCCACGTGCCAGACTCAAGGGCCTTGTTCACGGGGGTAGATAGACTGTCTGATTCTGGTGGTTGGTGTGCGACGGCATCATTTGGAGAATATACGATTTTGTCTTCCCAGTTTGACAGTAATACAAGGTCGAAGGACCTGTCATGCAATGGAATCGTAACGGGGAGTGCAGAGTTCTCTCGTTCCTATTCAAGTAAGGCACTATTGGGTGAGGATCAGAGTCTGAGTTACCTCGATAGCCCGTATCAGGTCGGTCTCTATGCTTCCAGCAGACATGGCCTCCTCGACACGTTTATTCTCATTCTGACGCCTCGTGTCACCGACGATAACGTCGAGGAACCCCCTGGGTACCTCCCTCTTTCGCGGATAGACACTCTCGGCTACGAATCTTGGTACCTTGCTTGAAGTAATGGTGACTTCCACTCACCAGTAAGAGGACGTTTAGTTATGCGGGACTTCTTAGCTACATAACCCTTGAACAACTCAGAAAAGTCAAGAATCTTTTCCTTCTCGAACGCCGGGAAGCGTTCGTACACGCTCTTTGGTCTCTCGACGAGACGCTTCACCTTCCTGACACGCTTCGGTTTTGGGTGCACGACAGGAGAATGGACTTCTATCTTGACGACGTCGCTATCCACTGTCTGTTCCTGCTCGAGCTCCCTGTCAACCTCGTCCTCAAAGTCTTCACCTTGGTCCGCCCCTACAACATCATCGTCATCCCACTTTTCGTTATAGATTTGCGACGCATCCAGAGCGGGCAAACCGGAAAGACCAAGCGTGCTCGTAAGACTCGAGCCAGCAGGCAGAGATAGATCAGCTAGGACATTGCTGAGGGAGAAGCCTGTCAGAGTGGATATGACATCACTTTCTTCCTGAGGACTGTCTGAGGTTCGCCTGTCACTTGTGGAGCTAACCAGTACTCACTTGATTTTCCATGTCGTGCAAGCTAGCGCGAAGTAGAAAATATTCGAAGGGCGTTGTAAGCGTCCACGTTAATGAAGCGTGATTGTTATCGAATGGAATACTTGCAAACTTACGACCAACAACGGGACATTGACCACCAACTGGGCATAGACCACGTGACGTTGGCTGACAAACCAGTTTCCGAAATGAAAACGTCTCCCGTTATTATTAGGTGACTTTCCTCTGCATTGATGCTTCGACCTTACATTCATCATGTCGTTGTCTAAGAAAGACTCGGATAAAATGGAGGTAACTTTTTCCATCTGGATTTTCGCAGGCTGCAGGGTTTCTTAGCGGAAACGCAGGAATTTCGTGCCATGGTAGCAGCTGCAGCTAATGATATTGCCTTCCGCGCGTTTCCAGCGAAGGTAAGACACTCACCCAATGAGAGTGCAGTCTACTGACAGTCGCTGAAGATCATGTACGAAGCACTCAAGTTGTTTCCGTGTACCCGCTGATGCAGCGTACAGCGAGCTGACGACTTTGATTGAATCGACAAATAACCCAGACTCCCTATTTCACATCGGCCACTCGTCAACATCAACAGATGCGACGGTGTATCCGGCTCCAAACAGCCTCACAGACCTAAATGGGCCGTCGAAACGTAGGCGAACCGACGACGGTAGCATACAGTCATCGAACCACGACGTAACCAATTCCCGATACTCCGAACTGGTTCATACGAATAAGCACCTCCTGAAGCTGTCGGAGATGACCAAGGCAGAGTGTGCTCAACTGGTCGATTCATGCGTGAGAGATTGTTCTGTTTAACGTGTCTTCCTACCAAACTCTTGCATAGGACAAAGTCAAGCTATGGGTTAACCTAACAATGCCAAAGTATGTCATCCCCCATTTGTATTCCTCGCCTTTCTGCTCACACGACGGCACAGGATTGAAGAGTACGTTTCGACTTTTGATATACTAATTGGTGCTTAGTGTTCTTTCGCTTTCCAGTGGCGATAACTTCGGTATTGTCATTCTTTTATGCTTTGGACGATGGATGGACTAAACTGGTACCATGATCAAAGGAGTCCAGATTCAGGAGGGTCCGTACATCTGTTGCAGGATTTCTTGTACTCTAACTTCAAATGCACTTTTTCTCCAGAGGTCTTGAGCGAGTTGCTTCGCTCTCAAGAAAGCGCCTATAATATCCGTGATAGCGCTCGACAACATCACCTCGCCCGTGCAAAAATCTGCTCAAAACTCATCAAGTACCCCAACGTCGAGGACTATACGGTAAGGTATCGGTAGATGGAGTTTTCGCATTTTAACGTCGTTAGTAGTTTGCGCTCAAGGAGCACGACGAGAAACAGCTATTCTTTGCACGCCAAAATCTGATCGACATTCGTAACATATATGCAGTCATAACCGACATACTCCACAAAAACATAGCAAAGGTGAGCTTACTGGGTTTATTGTCGGAGCTGCGTGTGACACACGTTCGCAGATACGTTCGCCAAGAGGCAACAACCGTGCAGGCATGTACTGAGCTGGCCGTCAAAGCACAGTGTATTGTTAGATGGCTTAGATTTGGCACGTTAATAGATTCGGTATTAGGATACCGATGTATCCTTCTAGGCTACTTTTATACAGCGCCGCGGACCATACCTGCCCGACTCTACACTGATATCGTTTTGAATATGTTAAAGCCATCCAACGCCGTGCTGATGACGGTGCCAGGGATTTGCGAATGCCAGTGGACCTCCTTGATATCCTTTTGGCCTTGGTGAATGAAAAGTAATTGTGGGGGTACTTCTCGGTCGCCATCTTCCGTTTCGTTCATTGGAGCACTTACTTCTTCATCGTCTTGCTCTACACCAAGATCCCACAGGGTGACTTGGTCATCAGCACCAGAGGCGACGAAAACTGAGTCCTCCGTGGGGTGCCATTCGATAGATGTTATGGGCGCCTTGTGCCAGGCAAAAGTCGCAACTGGGCTGGGGTTATCACTAGGGGCCCTAAGAAGATGCTGAGTTGCAAGCACGAACAGACTAAGGTAGTACATACCCTCGCTTTTTCACACTCCTCAGATCCCACACCTTAATACCGCCTTCGTCCCCGCCGCTTAGCATTAGGTAAGTAGTACTTCTATTCCAACTTATAACGTTCACATCGCTCTCGTGAGCAGTGTCAATACCAGTGACGCTTTGGCGACCCCTCGTTCGCACATCCCATATCTGGATACTGCAATCTGCAGAACATGATGCAAACACTGTAGGTTCTGAGGGACTCCACTGGATGTCCTCGACACTGGATGTGTGTGATATGAATGGCTGCGACAGGGCATTAAAGCCAGAGGTCGTGGTAGTTGTGAGATATATCTTTGAGTGGATGTCCCCCGTAAGGAGGCGTAGCGCGGATGGATTTGCTCCCCCTGATGATGCCCAGTCCATAGCAAAGCCCTCCGTTCGACCATGAGAGTTGATCGTGAAGGTAGGTTTTCCGGTTCGTGCTTTATCCATTGAATAACCCGGTGTATCCAATGACTCTATGAGGGGACGAACGTCCCATACGTGTACTTTTCCTGTGTCCGCCCACGTTGCGGCATAGTAGGGCTGCGAGACAGGCGGTAGGGGAAAGGATAATGGCAGAGGCTGTGCCCGAACGCGATTCACGCCACCGTTATGTGGAACAGAACGAGATTCGAGTACGGGATCTTCATCGAGATCATCCTCGTTGTCTTCCTCGTCTGAGTCAGAGTCATCTACGGCCGGAGGACAGTCAAAACACATCGATCTATGAGTGTAGAACTTACCTCCATCTTTTTGTGTGCGGTGGAGCGAACTCATCTTATATACCGAAAGTTCATTATTATTCGCGCGATCTGCCTGAGTTCCAGCTACGATGTAGGCAGTTGCAGGATATCTTTGCCGTTCATCGCCTAGATTGTCTCGCAACACATCGAACGAGAGGCAGGACCAGGTGACGTCCAGGGAATGGCGCATAATATATACGGTATCATCGGGTTCCAATACCTCATCTTTGGCTAGGACATGCGTGCCGGGAATAAACGCTTTTGGCGCAGGAGATGCTTCCTCAGACTCCTCGATAGCAGGCATAACCTCGTCTATATCCATGCCTAAAGCGCGGGTGTGTTACGATCCATGAAATGGTGCGCATCTGCATTTCCTCGTACCGTCCTCTCCCTCACCAGCATCACCATCAATTGCTTCTCCTTCGGATTCGATCTCGTCCTCCCATGCATCTTCGAATTCGCCCATTTCATCGACAGTGGCATCATCACGTCGGGGAGCACTTCCGGATGCCTTTGCATATGCTTGGCCTTCTGTCTGACCGTCTGTCGCCGGCCGTTTCGACATTTTCTAAGGGGGTAGAAGGGACAACTGAAAGAATATATTGCCCATCTTTCCTGTTACAGGAGTTGACAAAAGTATTTAATATTTTCCAAATACAATCAAGTATGATTTGCCAAAATTCTGGCGCTCAATTTTTTTTTTTTAAATTTCAGCGCAAGAAGTCGACCAGTGCCTCGCCCCGAGGATACTTGTGTATTGTCAAATATGCTTATGCATCCACTAGCTTGCGTGTCCATGTCAGTGAGGCCATTATTAAGTTGCCCCGTTGCAACGGCCGTTATTGTGCCTGTTCTCGGTGGCAGGAATGTGCTAGAATAATCACTGCGTAGTGACGATAGACTCTGCCGACAGGACGCGTATGTACTGGACATTCGTCGTCAGCCCCTTTGTAATTTGTAATGCGATGCGTCCTCAACTAATCGGCAAGGGTGGAGTATAAGAAGGTAAGCCCTGCCCGACGAGCTTCACAAGTCTAACATCGTGAATTCCCTCGTCGTTTAACATGTCTCCCATCGTGCTTCCGGAAGGGTAAGGACCGCCATTAGCCCCACGATGTCCTCGATATCTCATGACCCACGTACAAGGTTCGAATATGTATCAATACCGCTGGTGTCTCTGGGTTGGGTACTGGTATGGCAAGCACTCGTGGTAGCTGGGGCTCGTAGGCATGCAGGAATCGCTTACCCTCAATGTAAGCAAAATCTTTGCTTACTACCTGAAGGGCCCATACTCAGAAAACTATACAGTATACGCTGAACAAGCGGAATGCAAGGCAAACCCAGCAGCGCAACAATTCAACTGCGCCCAGCGTTAGTTCGTAATTTGACATGATATGTGCGAGAAATTGAACGTCTTCTTACAGGTGCCCACCAAAACACTCTGGAATTTGCACCCATCTTTACCTTCGGGTAAGCTAGAGACTGCACATATCCCAACGTCGGTTGTGGGACTCATACCACTGGATAGGACTCTGATTACCGGTCTGAAGTACCCGTGCGTCGCTGCTGCTCTGGGAAGCGGCTTCGTCCTCGGACGTATCATATACACTTTGGGATACAAGACAGGCAATCCAGGCAGGGTACGAAGTGGAGCTCCTTTTCTGTTCTTGATTGTCCTAAACCCTCGCCATCTTACCAGCGTCTCCCTGGCTTCTATGTTGGTAATCTGTCGTTGTTTGGTGAGTTACAGTAAGACAAACGCGCACTTCATTGCTCATTGATGTCCTTGTTTCAGGCCTCCTTGCAGCGGCCACCTACACCACTTTCAATTTTGTCACGTCACAATGAGACCAATGCCGGCAACTAGATCTGGGCACTGTCCATCCCACTTCATGCTAACCAGAATACTTGTCTGGACGTGTACATAAAGAACCTTAGTTGATATCACATCTCCGCATCCAAACTCTGTGTTCTAACCCACAGCATCGATCATATATATGCTCGTGAGCATCGGCAATTAGGCTATGCTAGACGTAAGTAAGCTGATGTGTACCAGTGCATGTATGTACATGTGCACAAACCACCGTTATTATCCCTACTTTCCAGTAGGCTCTGCCCAGATCGACATCTAGTACTGGTACATATAATATATACACGGTGGTGGCGAGACATTGCATTGTGTTGGCGCCCGTCCGAGTCGCACATTCGTGCTGGAGGATGATAGATAGAAAGTTACAAGGAGACGGTGATCACTCGATCGATCAGACTTTATTTCTGGTACAGTACGGTTTGAAGGCTAGAATTCCGGCTATCATGGCCGTGGTAGTTTAAGGTCCTTCTCGGCCACCGACTTCAATTCCTCTCTCACATATTCTCTGGATCTGAGTCTAGCCGCCATGTCACACTCGCCACGTCGTCTGTCGTTCCCCTCGTCATCACAAGAGTTCGCTTTGCCGTCGAGTTCGTCCGGTACCGCCTCCCTGGAAGACGCCTCGGCCAATCCACTATTTCTACGTTTCCGACGCCCATCGCTTCTTCCAAGGCCCTCCACTTCCTATGCTGATAAACGCATACACAGTCCACTCGCTGTTTCATTCACAGTCCGCTCTGGCAGGCATAGAAGTATCAACGGCGAAGAGTCTGAAAGTGACCGAGAGCGCATGTGTACCGAAAGCTCCCCATCGAGCAGCTCCGGGAATCCGACACCCCCAATCATCGCATCCACTAAAGAGACTGAAGCAACGCATGACGAAAGCATCCAAGATACCTTGAGCCCGTCCACTCCCCCGCCGAATCGAAACATGGATGTCTTGGCGCCTGAACCGCTTTATAGCCCCGCAGTGGTAAGGTCCAGACGTCCAACCTACCCTGTACGTGTGCAAGGGAAGGATAGGTATGGTGAATAGCTGAGGATTCGGTGTGTTCACAGCCCAAACCCGCCCGGATCCTAAACATCCTAGCAGAGTCGACGCGGCCAGAGGAGGATGAAGTCAAGTCGGAGGCAGCCTTTCAACGTCTCATAGCGTCGTATTCGGAGCTTCCAACACAACCTCGCACACCGCGCGGCCCTCCAAATAAAGGTCGTTACCCGGAGGAAGCGGTCGAGGAAGAGTTTCAGCGAGAAGACACGCCCAGCGACGATGACGACGTAGATGCCATTTTCGCGTTCGACCCCCTCAGTGAGCCGTCCATGACCAAGCCTTGTACTCCTGCACAGAGTGTGAATGGAGATGATCCTGCGACGTATTCTACTGGAAGTCCCATGGCAGTAGCTATGGATGTAGATGCCGTATGTCTCATGTGTTCATCGTCCGGGGCTGGAGGGTGACGATAGTCACCAGCCGTTGACATCACCATTAATAACTTCCACACCTGCTTCGGTCCATTGGCGATACACCCCACCTCCAACTGCAAGCGCTGTTCGCTCCAATAAGCGAAAATGTGAGTGGATTATTTTTACCTTGCCTAATTGGTTTTTGTGACACGCCATTTCCCCATAGTCGATGATCGCTACGATCCATATCCCACAGCAGCGAAGCGCAGAGCAGTGTCGCCGTCCATATCTTACCTGCGGGAGACACACCCAGTTCTGTCCTATCCTCGTACCCCAAATGGAAGACTTTCACTTCCCATTCCCCTTTCAATACCCGGTTCGAATTGTGGGTCAACCACCTCATCTCCCACAATAACCAACTACCCCTACCCAAACTACTCAAATTCTCGGCAAGTTGGATTAGGATCGATGAGTGTCTCGTCTAGCCCAATTCTCAGGCCAACATTAGGCCTCGCAAGTCCGATCCTTCGACCAATTCCAAGGAATAGGCGAGGCATGGATGGAGATGAGAGGGACATTGAAGGTGCAAATGAGGGTGTCCACAGCCTTACCCTCAGTTAGCAAGCAACAGGGTATATGAGTTCCTTGGATATGGTGCACAACAAATATCACCATCACATCAGGTGACATGTGACTAACCTGACCTGGGCGTGACTTTCAGGGCCAAGGGCAGGCCAGACGTGCGCGTGGTATCCTGAATAAACGCTAACATTTTGGTACGATACACTGCGGGCTGGTGTAGTCGTATTTTACTGCAGTCATGGGTACACAATGAGTGACTAGAGAAATGGTCACGTGATGTTATATTGGGATGGTTGCACTACATACTTAGCTGTGCGTCGTAGGCGCTCGTCTTCGGATACCTATTTAAACCGAGTCCGACACCTGTCTAAGTACGCTTATATGAATACCGTTCCAAAGCTCACGAAGCGAGCTAAGAAGGCCATCGCTTTTCGTGACCGTAAGCAAGGGAAGAGCAGCAGAAAATCACACGTAGAGCTGGGAGAAGAGAACGATGTCCCTATTCTCGAAGATCAAGTTCTTGCTGAAGGCGGGTGTGGTGATACGCAAGGTGAAGAGGGCAGTGAACCAGGTCGGGCAATTCGCAACAGTGGGAGGGAAGGGAAGTCCGGGAAGCAAGAGGAATTGGTGGGGTCGAAGAGAAAGAGGCAAACTCGTGAAGAAGCGCAGGGAGTAAATGGACAGCCAGACAGGCCGAAGGGCAAGAGAAGGAAGGGGCTTGATGGGGATCCTGTGGTTGATGCAGAGGAGGAGCAGGGAAAGAAGCCAGATAACTCGAAACAGCGGTTTATTCTTTTCCTTGGTATGACCAAAATCTGCACCCATCGTTCTTTCTTATGCTTGCTAGGTAATCTCAAATATACTACCACGGTAGAGGTTATACAAGGCCATTTCTCTACATGTGGTATGTTGACGACCAGAAGCCGCTCATAGTAGAAGGTTGCTGATTGGAATGTGAAGATCCCCCTCCTACAGTACGACTACTTACACCCAAGCCATCCACTAAATCATCAACAAAACTGGTCACCAAATCGAAAGGTTGCGCTTTTCTCGAATTCCGAAATCGGAATGCACTCCAACAGGGTCTCAAGCTACATCACTCTCAGCTCGATGGCCGCACAATTAACGTGGAACTGACCGCAGGTGGTGGCGGCAAAGGAGAGGCTCGGCTAAAGAAGCTTAAGGAGCGCAACAAGGAACTAGAAGGACAACGCGTATGTCCTACCTCCATGCAGCGGGCTGGCCTGAGCTGACGGATTAGCCAGCGTAAGAAACAAGAAAAGCGATTATTAAACCCAGTACCATCGAGTAAACAGGTTGAAGGTGCGCAGCGTTTCTCCGCGACATCTGGAGTAGAGCAGGTGCATGTCAAAAAGAGGACATGGAGCGTTGACGACGTAGCTGGGGCAGAGAAAAGCCGAGGTGGCAAAAGGCACGCTAAGAGGACCAGGGTACACAAGCAGAAGAGTCTTGGGACGGGTGTCAACGCCATACCAGTAGGGTAACCAATGGACCTAATTATCTGCATTCTAAGACCTTACAACGGATGGTGATGATAGTCCAATAAGAGTATAGGGCGGTATTGTATATATCGACCATGTCATGAAACAAGAATAAATACAAGAAACTGGGAGCAAGCGGTCAGCTCAGTAAGAAGCAGGAGCTATGAAATACTTACGAAAACTATCAGAATACCAAATACCTTAAGCATTAACCACCGGTTGTTGGATATACTAGCATAATACTTTAACAGTTCTCTCTGCGCCCCACTAACGTTCGACGCGATATCTACAGTGTCTGCATCAATACGCTGGACTGTTTCTCGTTGCTCCGCGACCATGTGGGCTAGTTGATTAAATATCTGCCCCAACTCAGCTATTGTCGATTCGATAGATTCGATTGCCGTCGAGCGCGAGTGGATATACGAGTCCTGCAGACGGGTAAACAGGGGTATTAATACACAAGTAAATTTCTACCTGCTGCTCAACAAGTTGCATCTGCATGAATGCACCTCCATTTTGGGTGAGACCACCTTCCGCCGACTCCAGGTCCATGGCAAGCATGTCTCCACTTTGGGGTGCCCTCCCTTTACCCTTCGAGCTTGGGCGACTACCACTGCCATCACCCATGGGGTCATATCTCCCATTTAGTAAAACAGAATCTAGAAGTGATGTCAGTCCGCCTAATAAACATGGCGAAACATAGGGGACGTGCTCTGCGGTGTTTGGTGGGCGGCTGCGGACGTCGAATGCATGAATTGCTCTGTCCTGTCCTTTGTCTCCTTCATGTTCTGCAGAGGCGATTCGTCCATCCGGTCTTCTTGTAAAGAGGCGTCGATGCTCACCTGCGTTCGAACTTCGAGCACGTCTTTAAACGTCATACTGGTATTTGCTAGTTTACTCTGAAGCATCATGACGACGTTATGGTTGTGTTCGTCGATTTGCTTCCCCTCTGTCGACCGCGAGCCTGCTTGTGCATTGCGCTGCTTTACAAACGATTGTAGGGCAGCTATTTGACGATTGATGTTGGCAATGTCTTGCTTGATGATGAAAGTAAGCTCCTGCCATGTGGGGTCTCAGATGTAGTCATTGGAAGATGTTAAATACATACGCTTATCTCTACAGGGCGGTCGTCGAAAAGTGTTTTGCGTTTCGCAACTAACAGGGAGTCAACCGCGTTGGCAAAGTACCAATATCTGTCACACTTACGCTGTGCCAACTTTCCAAGTTTGATGGTAGTACCACTGATGTCCTTGGCAATAGCGGACGCCATACGCGAAAACTCACTCTTGGCAGCACCCTTGCCATGAGCCTGAAGTAGCCGTTGTTTCGCCTCGGCTGTGTGTGGTTGGAGGGCAGACCTGTTGCGGATTGATTCGACACAGGTATGAAATTCGTTCGTGCGGTCCTGTATTGTCATGGGACACCGCGAGAATGGCCAGTAGAGAGCGAAGGTAGGTATTAAATGGTGGAGTTGGTATATAGGACGTCGGTGGTGAAACACGTACGTTGATACGTTCGGAGCGACCACGCCACACAATGCCATGGCTGCGGCCGAATTTCCAGAAAAAGAAATGGGACGTGTGGCTGTGCTATTCTATGTGATATCATACTAGTAGTCAGTAGCGCTATGATGGCAAGTACCTGGGGTTACTCTAATAGTCTCTTTCTCCTCACCCACCACTGTTGGACCCTGCAGGTCTCTGTTGGATGCTTTCCTGTTTTCTGGTCACGCGACCCCGTCCTGTCCACTTCAAGTTTGATCACGTTCCTTCGGCTTTTTCGCTCTATCGTGCGCCATTTATATCGAGGTTGACCCTCCCCAACAACCTGTCTTCAAGGTTCTTCTCACATCGTATCGTACCGCGAAGAATGTCCACACCTTCCTCATCCCCTACCCCAAAATCCCGAGTTCTCGTCCTTGGCGCAGGCAACTTTGGCAGTTGCCTCGCAGACCACCTCGGTGACTGTGAACACGACGTGTTTCTCTGGTCTCGCCAAGCCAGTTTCGTAGAATACTTCAACGTACACCACCGCAACCCGGACTACCTCAAGGACCATGTTTTCTCCACAAACATCCAAGCAGTTGGCCCGGAAATGCCGACCAAAGAGATGATGCAGGGGATGGACGTGGTCTTGTTTGCAATACCAACACAAGGGCTCCGGTATGGCGGTCGACGTCACTGGCGTGCTTGACCATGCGTTCACCTCCGACATCTAGAGAGACTCTCACAAAGCTCCGACCTAGCCTCACCGGAGAAAAGTTGCCATTGATGATTTTCGTCAATAAAGGTATTGAGACTGGCACGCAGGCACTTACACTCGAAATCATAGCGGATACGTGCGGTGGTGAGGTCGCTCGTGGCGCAACATTCATTGTGGGTCACTTGCGACAGTTCGTTGGCGTGCATTGCTCATGATGATCAGTCTGGGCCATCTTTTGCAAAGGAAAGTGAGTAGACTCGTTTGAAACTCTACGATGTTAGCTCATCGTTCTGGTCAGTTGTTCGCAGGCAACCTACATCCGTTTCCGTCGCTTCCTTAACGGAGTCGCAAGCTGCAAAGGCGTCGGAGGTTTTTCACCAGCCGTGGTTTCGTTGGTAAGACCGGGCGTTAGGTCGTCTAAATTTTATGCTAAAGTTAATATAGCTACACCGGAGGGGATCCGATAGGTCTAGAGCTCGCGGGTGCATTGAAGAATGTTTACGCCATTGCGGCCGGGATGGCTGACGGTTTAGGCTTCGAGAACAACACAAGAGCGAGTTCAGTACCTGGTCATTCTCTAACAGGGGTCATTGAACGCTAAAGTCTCTTTTAGGCTTAATAACGAGGGGATTGGCTGAGATGACGAAGATAGGGACAGCATATGGTGCATCGCCGCTAACGTTTCTGGGCCTTGCAGGGGTAGGAGATCTGTTCCTCACTTGCAGCTCTCCCACTAGTCGTAACTACACTGTGGGCTATCGTCTTGGGAAAGGCGAAAAGCTGGAAGATATAATCAACACGCTTGGGAGTGTGGCGGAGGGCGTTACCACGGCGAAGGGACTGAAGCAGATAATCGACGATATGGACATATCTGCTTCCATTGCAACCGAGGTTGAGTAGCTGTTCCGAGTTTTCTCACTTCTCAGGATACTCATGAATTATCGATTCCTGCTTTCGGCCACAGATCTATGAGGTGCTCTATGAAGGTACGTTATCGATAGGTACAGGTGTCTATGTGTGGGTGCGAACTACCTGTTGTTTCCAGGAAAGGACGTGAAAACGAGTGTGCAAGAACTCATGAGTCGACCACCTTCACGTGAGTTGGACTTACCGAAGCTGACAGGCGAGCACGCGAAGCGTTTACTGAAGAAGCTTGGGTTGAATGTGGACGGAGATACGGCGGTTGGACGAGACGAATGCTACTGAGTACTCGAGTGCAGTGTCTCATACATACTTAAGTACACACGCACCCACGCACCCACGCGATGAAATGAACCTCCTAATATGGAAAACGGCGCCCCGACCACTTCAGCCACATATAAGTGCTTTTACGTAATAAGCATCGCCTGTGCACAAGATGATGACACAGGCATTGTGGTAGCCAGAAATGACGAGCTTGTCATTTCACTGCACTGGTGACTCGTCATCACCGCCTGAAGAGTGATCAAGCGCCGCAGCCGTTCGGGCTGTTTTTGTTTCCGGCATTCAGATCCGGCGCTGGAACACGTCACGCGTTGTGGGAGGGAAATTTTCGTTACATAAGCCTATCTAGGCCTCATCTTTCCCACGCTTTTTTTTTTCGTTTTCGTGGCTTCGCCCGCACCCGAAGTCCGATACGACCGCCTGAGCTCGACAGAGTTGAACGCAAAACCTCTCTTCTTGTTGGTTATTCGCTGCATTCTTAGTGTCGTTCCCCCCTTGCTGAGTCTCCAATTTCCCCCCTTTTTGTCCTTGCTTCGTCTCTCGCTCAAAGGATTCACCAAATGGTTTCCCCGTTGTGGTCCGCATGCTCTCAAGGGAACATCGAAGCCGTCGTCAGTTTACTCAACGAAGCATCTTCAGTCGATATCGAGATCAAAGGTGAGTTTACATGGTTTTATTTCATTACCCTCCATATCTACCCATTTTATATGTCCATGCCCCCCCTCACCTCGTGCATCATGCCAGACCATACCGGTGCCACACCCCTCCTCGAGGCAGTCAAGAAGGGCCATGTTGATGTAGTGAGGGCACTCCTCGACAAAGGTAGTCTTCCGATCTTCATCCTGAACGCGTGCGATCGCTCGATCTCATCTTTTTAATTAGCTGCCGATCCATCCGTGGTTACTGCTCAAGGAAGCCCGGATGTCTATACCACCAATCCTGAGATCATCGAGCTACTCAACCATGCGTCCGCTAAAACGGCCTCTTATCAGGCCCCAACTCAAGACCAAACTTTCCCCCAGGATTCTAACGCTGATCCATCAAAACGCTACTATCCCATGCCTGGTCCACCGTATGGATACTACCCCCCTGTGCCAACCCTTCCAGACGGTTCCCCAGCATACTACCCACCCCCTCCAATGCCCATGGGCGAGAATAATGGCTTTGGTAATCTCCCCCCACCCGAAGTGGCAAGGTATATCCCGTGCAGGTATTACCCAGCCTGTCGCTATGGTTCTTCCTGCATCTTTGCTCACCCGCAGGGCCCTTACTACCCTGGCCCCCCACCTCAAGCCCAGTACAATACTCCGTACGACCCCATGACCCAACAGCAATATGCTCATAATTACTATCCCCCGCCACTGCCCCCCTCGTATCCTCCTGCACCGGTACCACCTCACATG
>JADGIP010000387.1:0-19182 GCA_016618355.2 Astraeus odoratus | reverse complement strand
TGGGGAGTCCTTAGTACTGTCAGGGAGGGACAGCCTCCTTGGTGGAGGAGCGGCTCATCTGTGTGATGAGTAGCGCCGAGCCATACGGTGTATTTGTTCAACCTCTTCTCCTACAACTGTGGTGGTGCGAGTCCAAAGAGCCCTACGATGATACGAAAACCGTGCGTTTGATCACGTGGATTTGCGGGAATTTGTTAGACCTACAGCGCTGACATACACAACTTGTCCACGTTACAGGTACCAAGCAGCGCGAGGAAAATGTTGAACGCCCAAAAGTTAAGGATCGCACTCATTCACCCAGACCTGGGAATTGGTGTGTATGTCATATCCTTCACATCCTGAATAACTGGGTCATTTGTGTCTTTGTGCTACAGGAGGGGCCGAAAGACTTGTGGTAGATGCTGCTCTCGGTTTACAGGCCATTGGGCACTCGGTCGACATCTACACATCTTATCACAATCAGATGCACTGTTTTGACGAAACTCGGGACGGCAAGTCTCATACACCTCAAGCAGTTAGCTTTCCTTACTTCTGAATCATGCAGGCACGCTCCGCGTACACAACATCGTTCCGCCGTTTCCCCGTTCATGGAGGGGAAAGTTTCATGTACTATTTGCACATGCAAGGCAACTCCACCTAACTAAGTTCATTTTGAACACATGCGTAAAAGAGTACGATGTCTTCTTCGTTGACCAGCTGTCAACATGCATTCCTTTCCTTCGAGTTCTAGGCGGTAAACGCGTTGTTTTCTACTGCCATTTTCCGGACAAGCTCCTTGCAAGTGGCGCATTCGTCGATGGGAGAGCAGAAAGGAACAAGACCAGTTTCCTGAAGAAGGTCTATCGGTACCCGATGGATTGGTTAGAGGAAGCTACAACGAGTGATTTGAAAAATGACCTTCTCTCCCCAGATCATCTCATTCTTTTCTTGTAGGACAGGCTGATGCCATTCTTGCAAACTCCAAGTTTACCGCCCGTGTGACAATGGACAATTTTATGTCCCTGAAAACGACTCCTAAAGTTGTATACCCTGGTATCAACATCCAAGCATACCTAGCTCCTGTAGATTTGGCAGAACCTGACATTGTGCAGGTCGCTTCGTAAGCTGTCTTCTGCCTTCCCAAATATGGGTTTTTCATAATAGTTCAGATCTCGGCCGACGCTTCTTTCCCTGAATCGCTTTGAAATGAAGAAAAATGCTGCGCTTGCAGTTGAAGCATTTTCTCGTCTGAGATGTAGATCCCCACAGTACGAGAGGATGCGCCTCGTGCTCGCTGGTTGGTACATTTTACGAAACCTTTACAGGAAACTTGACATCATCCTGATTTAGGGGGATATGACCCTCGCCTCGAAGACAACATACAAACACTCAACAGCCTCCTAGACCTGGCTCGAAAACATGGACTGCGCTTCAATGTAATTACCCCAGCGCAATCTAGTTTCCGCATACCTCCAATAGTGGGGAGTACCAACACAGAACCCGACGTTATATTCCTACTCAACTTTACGACTTTGCAGCGGTCTGCTTTACTCCAGGCCCCCTCCACGGTTGCTATGCTATATACGCCGGTGAACGAACACTTCGGAATTGGGCCAGTGGAAGGGATGCTCTGTGGAGTGCCAGTCCTTGCATGTGACAGTGGGGGACCAACAGAGAGTATCATTGATAGCCCTCCCTTAGCGAGAACAGGCTGGCTCCGTCCGCCTGATGCAACAATCTGGGCGGATGCCTTGGAGGAGATACATCAACTCTCGGAGGTGGAGCGTGTCGCGCTGGTGCGTCGATCCATGGATCGGGCACAATCGATGTTTGGGATGGAGGCAATGGCAAAGGCACTAGAGGCATCACTTGTTGAGGTGACTCAGATGGGCCCTGTGCGGGCGCCAGTAAAGGAAATTGGATTCGTGCTTGCGCTTGTGCTCGGTCTGGTTCTGGCACACCTGTTTCGTGTCTGAAACCAACGCATTCATGTACGCTCTATAGCGATGTCACATCGTACACTATTAAGTCCTGAGACACCCGTCTACGTGACGGTTCAGAAACTGGGATGTACGAACGAATAAAATAAATGGCAAATCGTGTGGAATGAAAGGAAATCTCAAAAGGGTACATATCCAACACTACTATCCGCTGATAGTTCTCCGGAGAACACAGGACTGAGTTGCATGCCATAGTATCACCGACTCATTTGCCACTTCAAACTTCATTTCTCAGCAGTTCAGCTAACCGGTGACATCTTACCATTCCTGATCTTGGTATGCGTAAGAAACCCCTGCTTCGCCAGTTCCTGTACCAAATCTCTCCTCGCTTCAACCCGAGCATCTGCCTTTGCGTCGTCCCTAAGATTCCCGAATACAGTTACCATCTCCAATACAAGGGTCCACCTTTCCGCCCTCCTGTCCGCAACCGGCATCATCCCGATACCTGGATATAAATTCTTCAACGGAGGCTTCGCCCAAATCTCCTTAACCTTGGGCATCAGGAACAACAGCGCAGCTGCGATGGGCACCGGATTCTCGATTGGAGAAGCACCAACATCAAATATGCGAATGTTCTCGTTCGTCCAGTTTGATTTCATCAATGCACACTCCTTGGTCGGATCGAATACAAGGCCAAGCATGTGAAGCCTCGTACAATGCGCCGCAATGTAGCCTACACCGTACAAGGTCAGCGCAGACCGTCGGAGCAGACAGGTGTCTGTCTGCCAATCTTGGCCCGTTCCGAGCTTAAGCTCCTCGAGATGTGGCCATGCATCTGCGAGCCGTGTTGCCATTGCATCGTCAAAGAGTGGCATTCGGAAGTTCTCGAGACGGACGATAACGAGGTTCTTAAATGCAAGTAAAGGTTCTAAGGCGTTCGTTTCAAGTTCGTAGAGATACTGGTTTTCACGCGGGTTTTCAAGGATGCCATCAATGGCATACCTCAGAACTTCAAGTTTCTCGTGATCGAAGGACTTGGACAGTTGGTCGAAGAAGCCCCAGATGAAGGGGGCAGGTACCACATCACGAAGCAAGAAGTGGGCAGTGATGGGGGCAAGCTTGAGAGGTTTAAGGACGTCGATCACTTGATCGACTCTATTTGCAGTGACAACAAATGATTCCACGGTGGTTAAATCACCCCGCACGCGGTCATAGAGGTCGTGTTCGGGTATATGTATGGTTAGGGAACGCAGAGAGCGCTTGGACATGAGGTGTCTCATCGCTTTTCGGTTTGGGATAGCATAATCAAGACGAGTTAGATGGTCTGCCTTGATGATGAAGTCCGAAACACACTCTGAGAGGCCCGGAGGAGGTTCTGAACAGGAGAACTCTTGCAGTCTTGGGCAGTGGACATGGAGGAAGGATACGAATGTTTGTTTGCAAGGGGGCCAGAAATCCCCAGTCAAGTTGAGTGAGGTTAAGGTAGGAGGCACGAAGAACCGGATGAAAGGAAAGGTTTCATCGCTGTCGTCGTGCCACCAGAGTATTCTAAGGTTAGGCAGGAGGGCGTTTCCTGGAGTGAAAGGGAAACTGCTCAAGAGGCTGCAGAGGTCTGGGCTCGTAAAAGGGCGCCGAAGGCGATATCCAAGCGCCCGTACGCGTCTAGCATGCCTTTGAAATATGACGAAATCAGAAGGCCCAAGCGGTCTATCAAGGTCCTGTATGGTACCAATGAACACAGAGCAACTTCGGAACGGCGCAGTCGCTTACGATGGAACCATCTGACCGTCTGCGAACCTCAACAGGCAAACAAGTGAGGAGAGGATATAACGAATCGAGGTCTGCCCAAAGGGCATCGAGCGCGGGCTCCTTGAGCGACTTGCAAGTGCGAGCGAGACCCGCAAGGGTCTGCCTTACTTGGTATATCTCGGAGGCATCACCTGAATGCAATTCGCGTATCAGGGCCATCTGGCGGAGGTGCCCGCAGATTATGCTGGCGATCTCAGATACAAACAAGCACTTGTGCATGCTGCAAGGCCCGTATGACGTCCAGGATTGATTGTTGGAGTCGTTAGCAGCTGACTCGGTCTAACAACACACGAGGGAACTTACATTTGTAAGTGGCAGTCACCGAAGTAATGACGTCCACAGAATTAGTTGAAGGGGGGGGGAAAGGTTGGATGGCTCATCCACACACTCGAACCAGTGTTTATATACCTGGTACAGTGACAGCGGGGCTAAACATGGGTGGAACTGACACAAGAAGCTCTAGAGTCCACTACTCGACATTCTATTGTTCACCGTCGGGATGTTTCAAACTCACACTACCATTCTTATTTCGCTTGTGACCACCTGGGCCAAGTATGGACGGACGTACCTGACTGCGATATGAGCGTCATACCTGCCATGGAGTACTGTGTCCGAACATGTCTGAAGCTCAGAACATAACTGTCAGATTGACATCTCCACAGCACATGTCCTGCTAGCTCTATCTGGCTTTATATTCCAAGTTTTGCTTCCTATAGATATTCGTCACAGGCCATCTTACTGCAGGTTTCTGGAAGTACCACAATATAAAGCAAATTTACACCAGTAACGTATGATTATCGTCACAGGATTGGGTCTGTCGGTTTGCGGTATCAATATATGAGAAATCACAAAACGGCTGGATGTGAGCAACACACCTTTCACCGGCTTCGGGTCGCCCCAGCCGCCACTTTTAGTGTCAAATTCTAAAATCGCCACAACAAGCGTCAGGTTCACTGTACTGGTATACATACGAGCTAGACCGCGCGCACCTTTAGGGTCGCGTGCGGCAACGCCTGCTCTTACTGCCGCGCCCGGTGGGTGATGCTCCCCCATGGACAGCCTTTCAGCATCCCGTTTCGTCAGCTCTTCATCGGGAATCTTCTGCTTCGCCTCTTCTGGAATTTGGTCGACGGGCTGTTCGCCGACGAAGTCTTGTTTTTTGGTCATGATGGACGACTGGATGACGGGTTGTTGTGGGAGACCGGATGGCCAGCTTTTAAGTATTTTCCCGCTGGCATGGGATGACATCACGCATGACTGATGACCGACTCCACAAAAGAGGTGACATCACCAGGTGGACCACCAGTGGATCACCTTCTTTCCTCCACGGACAAGCGCCACGTTCGTATCAGACGCTTGAAAACCGATCTCCGCTAACGCTAGCATCGCCAAGTGTGGCCTCGTGCCCACTGTAAAAGGGTATGTACGCAAGCGCCTCATTGCGTGCCGCTTTTCAGCATGCTCGACCCGTCATCGAAGGCCCCAGAAGCCAGCGAGCTCTCTGGAGAAGCCCCCTCCTGCTTGCTCGTACGTCTCCCTACATTCTACTTTGTAAAACGGCACGACGCCGGGTACGATCATTTGACATGTCCACTCCTTGGTCTGTTGCCTGCTGACCGTACAACCGTCCACCAACAGCACGGTCAATCATGCACAGAAGTCACCGCTGTCCTGCTCCAGCACGGCTTCTGAACGCCATACGAGACAGTTGATGCATCGTGCACTCCTCCTTCCTGAGATTGTCCGTTTGATCTTCGCTTTTGTTCGCGAGTGCGACGATTCTCCGATCGATGACAATCTCGTTGGCCATGCATTCATTCACAAGACGATTGGAAAGAGCACTCTTGCTTCCCTTGCCAGGACATGTCGCGCATTCCATGGACCCGCCATCGATGAACTCTGGATGAACCTCGAGGCCCTAGACCCTCTTATCAAGCTGATGCCGCGCAGAATGTGGACTAAGAAACATTATCCTCCTCTAGTTAGTCTCAGATAGCCTCGAGAGTCTTTCCACTCACAGACTGAACCGCTTAGGTGCGGACGTTCATACGCAAGAAACACTGGCTCATATTTACAAAATATGCTTCGCGCGTCAAATCTCTCCGTGGACCATGCTGTGGATTTCCCGCCGCCGTCCAGCACAGAGTAATGTCTACGATTGCTGGTTATTCCAAGGCTACCTTACCATTACTCCCCAATTTGACCGAGATCGCATGGTGTGAGATCAGGATATTCCACCGCCAAGAGCCCTGTGTGTCTCTCTTGAGGTATTTCATGGGACCCAGCGTTACCAGTGTAACACTCAAACTCTACTGTTGGCCATACCACATTTCATCTGAAACTGCCGTCCTCGCAGATCTGTCCAAGTTGTGCCCAAACGTCTCCTCTTTCACCGCATATTTCCCTCCCTCTTCTCACAACGACCCATCCCAAGAAGTAGGAGCAATCGTACGCAAATGGACAAACCTCCGCACCCTTCGCAGCTGCGCCCTCCCACAGCCGGTGATGGATCAGCTGGGATCACAGAAGACTCTCCAATCACTCGCCATTGAACTAAATAACTCCGTCTACCCTGCTTATACCGGTCAGTTACCTGACACGATACACACGTTTTCCCTTGGTGGAAGCAGTGCGATATTGTGTACGCGTTACCTTAGCAATGTCTACGGTGCACCCAGTACACTGGGCCTTCGCATCGGCGTGGATGACTCTACGCTCGACGATGTCAGCGAGCTCTTCTATACCCTCCCTGCCCATCTCGACAAGAACGCCCTCCGTTCGTTCTCTGTTGAACTGACGAGCTCTTACTGGATATCACGTAGTACGGAGACTTTCCAGCTTAGCTTGAACGTCCTTCGACCTCTCCTTGTCTTCCGCTTTTTGCGCGTGGTTGATCTGGACCTCTTTAGCACAGAGGGATTGGACGACGATGCGTATGCGACGATGGCGCAAGCGTGGCCCGCCCTCGAGTCTATCGCACTTGGCACAACCGATGTGTCGAAGAGACATCCACAGGCCACCGTGCATGCACTCATCTCATTGTTGAAATTTTGCCCCAATCTGAGGGTTCTCCGCCTCACGTTCGATGGGACAACATGCATACCTGAGGCAGATAACATTCCTTCTAGTGTGGTAAACACACAGATCACAGAGATTGCCGTCGGACACTCGCCAGTTGAGGACATAAATGCTATGGCGACCTGTTTGGGGCTGCTAATGCCATCCCTGAGGAGGGTTCTGTCGGCACGGACAGACCGCGAAGAGCTAGATTCAATCGAGCGATGGGAAGGAGTTGAGCGGATGTTATCTTGTTCACTGAGATCCCAGGGAATAAATACGGATTGAGGGTTTGGCGATAGAAATTTTCACGGGAGGATCTACAGCTAGGCGACCGATGGGTCGTGTATCACGAAGCTTTGTTTTTGCTCCAGGTAGCTACAGTACACAACGTTCGCGGCATTCAACCCTATCCCAGACTATGTTTATTCATTCTCGTCGATAGCAGTGAGGAATCCAACGCTAGCAATGATGAAGACCTGGTCGATGCGGGCGTCCAGTATTAAAAAGAGTGTATGACTAGCTGCGACCACAAGTACCGAGGATAGCTATACCAACGGAGAGGGAAGACCTCGGTTGCAGAGTTTCCCCGATAGTACTGGACTCTGTTGCCTTCCAACTTCATCATTGTCGCAACGATCGGAAAGTCGAACTCTATATTTTGTCCAGGGGCAAGGGCATGTTAAACCTCGTCTTGGAACTGACCACTAAATCTACCACACTAATTTCAATGATTCAGGGGGGAAGTAGCTACATTCTTGGAGGATTAGTGCACAGGAGATACACCCTCCCCCGGATGGTCTTGGACACATGTACGAGGTGAGGCGACAAGACTAATAAGCCTATATACCAGCTTGTGATGCGTCTTCTCCTCGTGCGAGATACATATTCGTATTCTATTCTAGGTCTTGCATTTGTCCGTTCCAGTCGCCAGCGCCTTAAAAATTTAATATTAAGACGCGAGGGATACGACTATGGTAAGAACAAGACACCAAAGCCGCGGGAGCTTACAAGAACACTCTTTGATGAAGCTGGCCGCTTGCAACGAGTTACATATTAATGTCCCGAGCAGGACTAAACCTCATCGAGCTCGCCGTTTTTCTCTGCACGACAGTGGGACAATCCTAACAGTAACGCCCCTGACGTCGACATGGCACCCTTAGCATCTTGGAAACACGATTGCTTATTAGTATATGGTGGCACATGATGCGTTCGCTACAAAACAGTGGCACTTTATTATGTGGGTTCGCGCTTACTTTCCGTTATGATCAAAACACGGGCCGCAACGGAACCGCAAGCTCGAATGCGGCCGCACTGTGCTTTATGAACAGGTTGCCTGATGCATTAGTGCATCATGGTACTGATGAGGCGAGCTTGCACGTCTACACGCCGAAGAGATTACCGTTGTTGTAACGGGGTCATCTGTGTGATTATACCATGCAAACATGCAAACAGGCCAATGACATTCGCACACAACAAACCTCCATAACTACGTCTTTTACTTGGGGAAGTATTGCGGATCAAGGGACCTGGTGAGCGCGGCGAGCGTTTCTCGTCAAGCCTGAGAAGATCTCCTTATCATAACGTTAACCACGCCTAGCAATGCAAGGAAACAGTTGTGCATGCATGTGCACCAACTCCGAGAACGGCGAGCGGTGCATAATGCATAATGAATCGACGCCGTCATGTGCGGAATGTTGCCTGGACCTTGCCGCGAGTACAGTTCGCGTTATTCTGGTTCCCAAGGAAATCTATTATGCAGCACCGTCTTTCATTATCGGACACTTTTGGCGAATAACGTTATGTGTGTGGGTGCGAGCTAGGTCGCCCGTGCCTCGATAAGGTCAATCGTGTTTGCTGTGCAGTTTCGGCCGGCCTTTGGCAACTACCTTATAACCACCATCTAAAACGAACAATTAGGTCAACGTCCAACTTTTCTCACCTCGCTCGTTTACTCTTTCCTGCCTCTGGACAGGCATACGTCCTAACACACTCGTTCAAACCATCTTAGACGACCTATCTGCTGCAAAGCTTTCAAGGGAGAAGTCAACATGTGGTCCACGGCGTTGTTCGTTATACCTTTCGCTCTCGCTGGGCTTGCCAAGGCACATATAGCTGCTTTCCATCCTTCCATGTACTGTTTCAACGTGAGTGGCCCTTAGCAGCTCATTTTTGGACCGAGTTCGTGTGGTTGACCGCAACGTTAGGGTACTGGAACGACACCCAACCTTAATACAAACGATGCAGTAGACCCACTTTACATGCTTAGCAAGAGCGATTATTGGTTCCATCACATCAACAAGGTAAGTTATTGTAAGGAGTATTTCTTTGTATGGATATCCACGAGAATCACAGTGCGATGAGTTCCCCCCACTTCCTACCGACACTCTCGAACTGTACGGATCTGCATACTCTTATTCGATTTAAAACATTCTAATGCTACTACCTTGCCAGTCCCGCTGGCGGGACCTTCACTGTAGAATTGGCAGTAAATAGAGCGCAAACCAGCTACACTGCTGATGGTGAATTCGCCTCTGACTGGCCTGATGGCAAGGATCATCCCGATGACTACTCGATCCTGAATCTGGACGGGTATCCGCTTTCTAGCAGCGGATGCATCGAGAGTCCTAACTGTGGGTGCCAGATTCTTTGATACGAGCATAATGTGCTGAGTCTGGTATCCATCCTTCTAGTCCATACCCAGAACCAGTCCATGGCTTCTGGAACAGCGTTTGCAATTTCGTACACTGTTCGTAATCTGTCCCTGACAACGCTGATTATCCGGTAGCATTACTGATATTATTGTGCACAGTCCACTTTAAGTGAGGTCACAATGGATAACCTTGTGGTCTTCAGCGTGCGGTACAAGTACGGCTTCTTTCCGTTCCCGGGTCCATTGGTTACTAAGCAGTGGTTCATTTCAGTACGCCTTGGAAACGAGTGACCACCTATGATGTGCCAGCCGCAATGCCAGCCTGCCCCTCGGGCGGGTGCATATGTGCTGTAGGTTCCTTCGCTACCCACATCTGTATGTGCTGTTGCTGACCAGGGCTTCTACTACAGTGGGTCTGGGTGAGCCTATCTGTCATATTCTGTATTTGGGCTCTTGTTTAGTCAACTACGTCAGATCCCCAATGGATGTGGACAAAGCAATATCTACATGGGTGGTTTCAAATGCACGGTCACCAACGCGACATCTACGACACCACTGGGTACCCCCAAGCCCCCCGTGTGGTGCGAAGATGATCAGAGCAAGTGTGTGCAGGGCCCGAAACAGATCATGATCTGGAATCAACTCGAGGACAACAACATCGAGGTGGACGGGTTCGATCTCAGTGGTCATCCCAAGAGCCCTGCGTACAATTCTAAATGTGGGTTCCAGGATGGTGAGTGAATGTACCAGATTATTTGATGTTCCCATCTCATATACGTTGGCGTGTTTGTGCATGTAGGTGCGCAGGATGACATCTTCGCCACGAGTCCGACTTCCTCGGCGACCACTTTGACGAAATGCAAGAGGATGCTACCTAAGCACAAGCGAAGCTCAGTCATTTTTTGATTTTCATCTCTATCGACGGCCGGGTGCCGGCACTGTGTGACACGATGCTTTCCCTATATGTGTCCCAGTATGTTTCTGTCGGTTTGACTCACCGATGGCATCTTCAGTCTTCTTCCGTTCCATGTATTTGTTGTGTTCTCTCGGTGTTGTGGCTATTTCCCACGGTTTTTTTTCTTTTTTTTGTTTGTTTATCGCTGTCGCATATGGCCGACAGCGCAGATACTATTGTGATTGTTTTGGAACCCGTCGATCGTGGTCGATGACGGCAAGCAATACCCGGTCATCCGAGTTTCTCGCTCCCCGTCCCCATCTTCGCTTCTTCCGACCCCAATTCTCTTTGTCTAACATTGGTACAAGTTTCCTAGCGCCTACACATACCAACTTTGTTGTGCGAAGTATACCCCATAGGAACGCTAGTTTCGGAGGCTGTATTCATGCCACCCCCTAGATACAGGATTGTATGTGGTTCGTATCTTCCAATAGCAGTATGCGCATTTGCAATGTGTTTGATTTGTCATGGTTGAAGATTTTACCTAAGTCATCGATATTTCTTAAGTGAGGGTTATAGCTTAAGTGCTTAAGCGCTTATCTTGAAAGGCGGGACCGCCTGGCTGTATTAGCATTTTGCTCCATTACCTCCGAGACCAGCGATATGTTTACTTACACACTATTCGGTATACCAAAATAAATACATATGCATCAGAGACGTGTAGTCACCAGCAAAATCTAAAACGGACTTTTCGTCGTACATTCATGTCGCTGCATTATGTAATGCAGTATCGCAGGGACACCCGTGTCCTTTGGCAGCAAGTCGGGTCCAATGCCCGCATGAACGGCTTCCTCTTTATTTCCGGGACTGGCACGAAACAGCCGCAAACACCTGGCTGCAAAGCTGGACAATGTACCTTTGGTCTGGCAATTATCAAGTGTGTTTGCATTCCTCATTCCATTTCCGTCGAACTGCGACTGTATATCCACTAACAGCGAAATGTCTGGTTCATCACTGGAACACGCGTGTCACTCAGACCAGGCTGGAAATGCTGCAACGCGAAGCTATTCCAAAAGTTGTCAGGATGTGGAAGTTCAGGATCCCACATGTACGGCACAAGCACGTCAAATATCCGCCGCCCACCGGTCATGTACAGTGTGATCCATTGACAACCATCATTGATTCACCCCTGTCCTTTCCGAACAGTCGGTTCCTCCAACCTGACCTTTTCAACCCGTATCCAACATTCTCTTCGCAGGCTAATCACCGTGACTGCAGAACGGGTATGATCCATTCCATGGGAGCTCCGATCGGGTTTCCTTCCAGAGTCTTCTCGAATGACCGCTCTAGCGCCGTGCCGTTTCCCATTTTACATGTATTTGAAGCTTAAGATCATTGTTGTCACGGGCAGGGCTGTGGCATGCTGCAGACGGGGTCGGTAGGTATTAGAAGACTTCTTCGGACATGTGCCCGCAGGTTCGAGCATCTATGGACCAGAGCAGGCCGCAGGTTGATTCTTGCAAGAGGATGAAGCATCGCCAGCTTCTACCCTGCCTCAACCTCTGGGGGGTCATGTCGCCGTGACTACATTTATGGACTACATGACATGGCACCTATCTCCAGATGTCGATTCCAGTTCATCGATACGATAGGCAAGAACGAGGCAACCGTTACCTCTCAAGGCAAGGACCGCATGCTATTCTCGATTAAGCTCTCAACCTCCCGATATGTACTATGTCAACCCCTCAACAATGTATTGTAACGGAGCAACAACAGCTGTTTTCAGCTTCGGTGGGACGTTGCCGTGACTTTGTCAAATTTTTAACGTGTCCCTATGGGACCGTCTGTCATGCATATGTCTCAACATGTCTCATCATCTCTTGGAACCTAAAGGGAGGATAGATAAAATGAGGGCAACGACTCACCTTAGCCTCGCCTTACTCTCAATCCCCCTCGTTTCTCCAAGAGTCTGATTCTGTCTTTCGACTTCACCTTGTTATCTCGTATTTGAGAACGATACCGCTTTCGCAGTTATGATTTTACATTTGGCACTGCCTGCTGTTGTTTTCATGGCAGAACTGGCCGTCGGACACTTGGCAGCTTGGCATAAAGCAATGTATTGTTTCAACGTATAATTTATTCCCCTATTTTCCTGCAGATAACATACCAACTGACGAGACTGCTAGGGTACTGTCCCTGGCCAAGTTAACTATAACACAAACGACGCCGTAGAACCTATGTATATGCTTAGTCAAAGTGACTATTGGTTTCATCACGTGAACAACGTATGTTCTTTTATACAGCTATTTTGATCTTAACTCACTCTTTTAACAGTGTGACGAGTTTCCACCTGCCGAAGGCGACTTCCTTGAACTGTATGTATTTCAGTGGACGTGCAGAATCGTGGACATGTGCTTGTCTGACACCACTTTCAGACCCGCTGGCGAATCCTTCACAGTGGAGATCGCCGGTAACAGAGGCGTCACAAGTTTATCTTTTGACGGACAGTTCGCGACCGAGTGGACAGACGGCCAGGAGCACCCTGGGTCGACTGTTACACTCACTGATGCTACCTACTCATCGGAAGGCTGCATCACTAATCCAAACAGTATGTACTTACACTTTGGTCAATCATCTCCAAATTCAACAACATAAAAGTTCACACTCAAAACGAGACCATGTCTTCTGGGACAGCTTTTGCGATTTCCTATCATGTAAATACCCGTCATTTTTCCACGGTGCCCAGTCCTGATCACTTACAAATTTATGGTTACGACGTATACCAGTCAGACCTCAGTCAAGTCACTCTGGATAACCTTGTGGTGTTTTCAGTCCGGTATAAGTGAGGATTATCCCTCTTCCTCCGTGGCTGTCGCTCTTACTCAGCATATTTAGCACTCCGTGGACGCGAGTAACCAGTTATGATGTCCCTGCTGATATGCCTGCTTGTCCGTCCGGTGGTTGCATCTGCGCTGTAAGCCCGTCCCCTCAATTTTGGCTTTATGTATATGATCTTAACGGTTCGCTCTGATGTAGTGGGTCTGGGTAAGTAACTATGTGTACCATTAGGTTAACAGCGCTGATCCGAAATTTCCTGCCTTATCAGATCCCCAATGGATGCGGCGAGCCTAATATGTACATGCAAGGATTCAAGTGTATGGTTACCAATGCAAAGTCAACGACGCCCCTCGGAACACCAAAAGCTCCAGTGTGGTGCGAAGACGACCAGAGTGAATGCGTTCAGGGTCCGAAACAGATTATGGTTTGGAACCAGCTGGAAGGCAATAATATCGAAGTCAGTGGGTACGACCTAAGCGGGGCTCCCAAGAGTCCAGCGTACAATTCCAAATGTGGATTCCAGAACGGTGAGTGGATAGCAGTCGTCTAATTGCCCTTTTCACATATATATGTATGCAGGTGCACAGAATGACATTTTTGTCACTTCGTCGAACAAGCGCTTGGTAAAAAAGACCAGGCGAGGTTCTGTCACCCCCTGATTTGTGCTTCCAATTATGTGACTGTGTCCCTGGCCCACTATAACTGTCTTCGACATGCTCTTGCCTACTGCCCTTTTTCAAGATTCGATCTCCCTGGCGGTTTTCGTTCTGGAAACTTTCCTGGACCTCTTCTTTCCTGCTGTGCAGCAACTTATTCCTATTTTTCACTGGAACAAATACCTCACTGTTGGGTTGAGTCCGACCCAGTAAACATCCACGTATCCAGATCATAGATATATACCAGCTCCAAGTTTCTTGTCGTCGTATTTACTGTCATAGAGACGCAGATATACCCTGTAGAATTCAGGCCTTTTTAGCGGGTATGTGCAGACAAGTTGCCTTCAAATACAGCACACTAGTCGCACCGATTTCCTTCAACCCCTGTATTTAAGATTCCATGAGACCTCCCATTTTAACTTTGTCCCCAGCCGCTATCATCCAATCCTCGAAACGTCGAATTTTCGATCATGTTGATCAAGTTACCTGGCTTGTTTGCTCCTCCGTCGGGGGCGTATCCATGTAGCCGAGAAGGCTTCCACCGTTGTATTTTTTACAGAGCTCCGTGGGGTTAATCGGGCCTGTCACAGGTGAAAGTCCTTCATTTATATACCGCAACAGCATCTGTTACATTGCTACTATAGCCAAAAACTATCCAATGTATATCTAGTAAGGTATTTGTACATACATAGTTGTAATTAATTTTCCCGAATAGAGCGAGGCGCTTGAGCTGGAGCCAGAGGATCGGAGCCCTTTTCAGTCAATCATAACAAGCAACTGTGCTTGCCTGCGGTCCTAGGTTGGGGTTGTCCTACAGCAGCCGATAGGATGGTGCAGGGATATCATGTGAAGAGGTTGTCTGCAGCTCTCCAGTGGTTACACTTCCAATAATAGCATCAGGAATTGTAAACTCAGGCTTCTCGGGTTATATGAGATTTTCTGTAGTGGGCTGGCCCAGATATTGGACGCCTTGTGGAAGGCGCTATGAATAACAGCAAGGTAATTAATTATAGAGTGCTACGAGTACTGCGTTCTCGGTGAGTCTATGTACTTCTAATCTGCCAGTTCTGCTACATAGTTGCAACAGAGGAACATTTTGCCAAGAATTCCATTACAATGACATCAATGCCTCCTGCCTTCCTTTCGTAAAAACGGATTAAGTACCTCGGCTCTTGGAGGATTAACTGTAATACCGATGACACCTCCCGGCTAGTCGTTAGGTGACGAAGCATTCAATTTATACGTAATATTTCCCATGATATATCAGGAAAACCTCAACCAACGAACGCTTGGATAAGTATCTTGATTAGAAATTGGAACGATGTTCATAAGCCATGACAGACTCTCGTTGGATCTTCATCATACAACACCAAAGCAGATAAAAGGAGAGATAAAAGAGATTGCGGAAATCGTTTGTCGTTTCTGCTACGATAGGTCAGGATGTACTACCGTGCCTAGCTTGGTTGTTCAATTAAGGGGGCTCGGCGGGCGTCGTAAACCATCTTCGATGTTGACGAACCACATCGATTCAATGAAGTCGTTTTTTTCCAGCTGCGGCGGGTGATGGTTTAACAGCGTGTCCTAATCTTTTCAGTTTCCTATAAATTCATCCCAGCTAAAGGTCTTCTTGTGTTCACGCTTCGTTCAACAGAGCACGTTCTTTACGACTCGGTTCGCCCCCACTGCTATTCATTCCTTTTTTCTAAAAAAAATTACTGGACAAACGTCCGCTACACTCTGGTCCAATCTAGTTCTAGTTCTTACACGCTTGAGGCGCAGTTTACGGGGTTTCCTCACGACATGTGGTTTCTGTGGTTATTTTCTATCACATTAACCTTCACGAGGTTTGCCGATGCCCACTTGGCAGCCTGGCACAAGTCGATGTACTGTTTTAATGTAAGCATCCCCTTTACACTTCTCGATTTCTCGATTGACACGGACAAACAGGGTACGACGCCTGGCCAGGTCAATTATAACACTTATGATGCGGTCCTACCCCTTTGGATGCTCAGCAAGAGTGACTACTGGTTCCACCACGTGAACGGGGTATAGCGTTCAATATAAGTCGCCTTCATTATGAACTTACGATAGATCGTTGTCAGTGTGACGAGCTACCACCAGCTGAGGGTGATTTCCTCGAATTGTGCGTACTCATACGGGTGAGGAACGCCTGTGATTGATCTGACACTGCAACATCCAGGCCCGCTGGCGGGTCTGTTACAGTGGAAATTGCAGCGAATCGAGCCTTCACCTCTCTGTCCTACGATGGAGAGTTTGCTACCGATTGGCCAGATGGTCAAGATCACACTGGATCCTCGCTAACGCTTCAGGATGCTACTCTTTCGTCGGAAGGCTGTATTGTTGATCCCAACAGTGAGTTTGTCACCTTAGGAATACTAAGCCTTCGTGAATCTGAGCACGAGCCTCCAAGTACATACCCAGAATGAAACCATGGCTGCAGGTACCGCATTTGCCATCGCATACAAGGTGTCTACCACGCTTAATCCTTTCATCATTCACACAAGGCTGATTTGTAATTCTCGCTCGTTGCACTCTTCGTTGTTTGTATCGCGTGGCAGTCTAATATCAAAGAGGTTACGCTGGATGATCTAGTAGTGTTCACAGTACGGCTCCAGTACGCCTAATATCTTACCCTATCGTTGCATAGTTTCCTGATAAGACCAAGTACACCGTGGAAACGCCTTACAACATACGACGTACCTGCCGCGATGCCGGCTTGTCCCGCTGGTGGGTGTACGTGTGCTGTAAGTCAACAATTTCAGTTCCATGGTCCAAGTTGCTAATGAAGGATATCTACATCAGTGGGTCTGGGTGAGCCTATTGATGGACTCGTGACTACTTGGTGTGCTGATCTATGCCCAACAATTCACGCAGATTCCTGATGGGTGCGGGGAGCCAAATATTTACATGGAAGGATTCAAATGCATGGTCACTGGAGCAAAATCGACGTCTCCACTTGGGACGCCGAAAGCTCCAGTATGGTGCGAAGATGACCAAAGCCAATGTGTCCAGGGACCAAAACAGATTATGATTTGGAACCAATTAGAAGGTAACAATATCGAAGTAAGTGGATTCGACCTAAGTGGGAAGGCCAAGAGCCCGGCGTACAATGCCAAGTGCGGCTTCCGCGATGGTAAGTGGATGAAATTATGTCTTTTCCCTCTTTTTACAATTTGATATTTATTTATTTGTTCCTATGCAGGTGCGCAGAATGACATCTTCGTTGATTCGAATGCTGGTTCTGCCACAAATACTTCGTCTACGACTACTACTTCTATTGCCTATACCTCTTCGACCCATAGCTCGTCTCACGTCTCTAGTACTCCCTATGTATCTACCCCTTCTGACATTCCGATTCCTTCTCACGCGCATGTGCCGACCCCTTCTTACGGGTTAAATGCTCCTTCACCTTCTTCTCCAGGCAAGACTTGTAAGCGGATGCTTCACAAGTCTAAGCGGAGGTCTATTACCTTCTGATTTTGATCGCTGGTCGACGACCTGGCGTCATCTAGTTGACTAGGAATCCCTCCGATCCTTCCATTCGTTATATACTTTCGTTCATTTTCGTCAGTCATTCCTTTGGAAACTTTCTTAGCGTTTTCGGTTACATCGTCAACAATGGAAAGATGCATAGGACATCTTATTGTTACGTTTGTGCCAACTTTGTACCCCAATCCTTTATGGATAACACATTATACCGGTTCGTGAACCTGTAATGAGACGTGTGCAGAGGAAAAGGGGAAGGTCAGGTATGTAAAATTTTGAGTTCAATAATAACGTCGTGCCATCTATCCAGGCTAGCTATAGACTATCACTAACCTACCTCGTAATAGTTCACAGCAATTACGCACTCAAATATACTCATAGTGCACTCAGTCTTTTTGATTTAGAACTAAATTCTGCACATCATGCAGCAAAATTTGCAGAAACCGGATCGCATGGGAACGACATACTTATGCTGTCGTTCTTCGAGTCAATCCTGAAAATATGCAGTTAACTGACGTGATCTATTGCTTTGAAACTACATGTCCTATTTCGTATGACTCCTCTCTGTTCTATGCAGGGGCTGCCCCTGTGCCACCTTTCACGTGTTCGTGACGGAGGGGTGTTCCTACAATGGGATAGGAGGTGCCAGTCCTCTTCTAACGTCTCCCGTCATCTCGCCTAGTATGTCGTTTGGAGAAGTCCTGTAAGTACTCTTCTAACGTCTCATGATATCTCGACAGGCAACTTAGTAGGGCCTTTGACACTACCCTCCCCCCGCCACTGTTTGCTGCAGGGGCGATCGAGTCGAGCCGCTATTTCGAAGGTCTCTTGTATTTATAGTGCCTTTCTCGACCTTTCATTCCCGCTTTCCTTGTACCCGTATTGCCCTGTATCTACATGGGGATCCCGCTTCTACCTCGGCTAATTTACCTTGTTTTCGGTTTCGAACCCAGAATTCATTAGGTATGTATGCACGTACTGTACAACTCGTCAGTGTTAGCCCACACTAATAGTGGTCCAAGGTGTGTTACAAACTGTGTTCCTCGACTCTTAGTTGTGCAACGTATTGTATCTGCAGGTAAAACGTTATTTTCTGATCTCGTCCTAACCTGTTTGGAACTGCTGAGATACCCTTCGGAATTCAGACAGACACTTCCCTAGTGCATATTCGGCAACTAGAACTTAGCCACGATGGCTATTCTCAGCGCAACTAAAGGGTTTCTGCACCCGAGAGCCCTGACTAGATATTTACGGGCTGGGCGTAGAATGGATGAGCGGTGGAAACCTCTGGAAGACCACAGGGAACAAGTAGGTGTGTACGGGAATCAGGTGTTAAGCCGATGCCGTTGCTATCCTACCGGTACGTGATGCTTACTAAGGTGTTAATCAATCGAGAATCATTATTCATGGTAAAGGTTGACTGGCATATTTGTCTGTGCTACCATCATTGGTTACATCCTTGTCAGAGTAACATAGGTTGATTGTGGATCAATGTCGCTGGCAGTAGCTGGCAAACTAATCAGCACTGCTTTCCTAGAGTATCTAGTAGTTGACGACAGCACCAGACTTAGCACGGTTCACTGCTCAAATGGTCGTTCTCTCCTCAGTCTGACGTGCGCTGCCTTAAATTAGACACCACGCATGGCGCTTTGTTCGAAGCGCACCTCAGCCTCTCAGGAGACTGGCACAGCATCGCCGTATATTCATCCAGACAGATTCGTGTTCTATACCACGAATGACAAGGTATTGAAGGGCAATGACACGCATAGTACTGCAAATGATGCTGTAACGCGAGTAAACCGTCGGGAATATTTGCTTATGATGATCATTACTTCTACGTGTTGAGGG